>CALSBV010010454.1:288950-349768 GCA_943590825.1 Bovichtus diacanthus
TGTGTATTTAAAACACAAGCACTTAGATTATATTCAACCATACAAGTGTAATTGAAACTGCCTGTAAGACCTCATCTATTGGAGCCCATACAATACGCTCTTTGCAGTATTTCCTGACATCAATACTGACAGTTATATGAATTTGAATGGGGTACCCCAACCCCCTCGTACCTTAAGACGTACTGTACTTTCTACTCTGACCACTAGATGAGGCTAAATGTCATTATGTAAAATCTATCCCCTGCTTAATCAGGTGTGAGGTTTGTTGTTTTGAATTGTATTGCTAGAATACATGGCTCTGAGTATTACATGTATGAGGTTATTTTATAAATATCACTTAGATGGTCATTTATCTTATCATCCACAAAGGAAATTCATATACATATAGGTTATGTCTGAAGCAAAGTATAGTACAGAAGCCCCTCACTTAGTATTTATACAGAAATGCAGTTTGTGAGTAGTTTGCACAGATCTACAGTTTAGTACAAGCTGTAGGCCTGCCATAAAAACATGCTTAGTATAGCTAGCACAAATAACTAGGCTACTAAGCTATGCAGCGTTATCCTCTGAGCTATACAATTGTATTAAATTAACTCAGGCTAATGTTAACTGTGTGCAGAGACAAAGGTTAACGTAGGTTAATTAGAGTTAACGTTATCAGATATAATTGTAAAACAGACATTTCAGAGTTTGGAGTTTAAATTGTCAGACCAAAATACTAGTGTTTAGTATATTTAACCCCAATTAAACTTCTTTAAACTTTAATTTTGGGGTTAAATATATTAATACATATATTTATATCTAATGGTTAGATTGTAATATGCATAGTGATGAGCTTGATATGCTCATAATATTCTATGAACATAATTAGCTACTCAGTAGTGTTTTTTGTTTTTTTTATGGTTTGCTAGTGTTCTTTATTTATCAGGGTTAACATTGTGTAGTTTTTAGAGGAAACTAAATATTTCAAGCTCTTATATAAGTTAGCTTGAAATGTGCTTGTGTTATTAATTTAGCTATAACTTCAAAATGAAAAATAAAGAAATAAAGGTTTATTTTTAACATTGCATGTTGTGTATTTATTTGTCCATCTGATATGGATACTAATAATGTTCCCTTTGACTTCACTTACTGGGTCAATTTGAGCAACTCCTCAGTAAGGAAAGCAGCTATTGGCTGTCCGAAAAGTCGCTCAATGACGTCATCGCCTCATTTGCATAATTGGCCATGTCCATGGAGAGACAAGTGAGTAATAAAAAAACACCTAAATATGTTGAGAACTACAAATTCCCTGACTAAGCAGACGACTTGAGCCTCATCCATGTAATCGATATTGATGAGTGACACAGCCAATAGGTGAGCACGAGGGCGTGTCTGCGCACGTGCAATCATTTAAACGTGTCCACTAACTGCTGCTTTGTTAAATGTTCACTGGGCCAGTTCTGTTGTAGCTGGGTACGAAACGGTCGTTGCTTCAGTTTTATTTGTTGCACGTTATGTGTTCGTCTTGAGAGACTCGACTTTTCAACTCTGCACTTTTTATTTTTCTCCTCCTCTTCACACTCAGGCTAAAATGCTCCCGGACGCCTATGGGTGCGCTGTGGCGAACAGGTATGGGGACCTTCTGGATGACGACGCTGACCCGTTCGATATAATCAGTAAAGCAGAAATAGAGAAGGCGAAAAAGAAAAAGAAGGAAGACGAGGAAAAGCGAGGCAAGCAGAAGAAACCGGGTCAGAAGGAGTCCCAGAAGGACCGACGCGTGCCCTTTGCGCCTGATGGCCACGACCCGGCTCCAGGTCAGAACCGCTTTGCTGCATTAGCGTTAAACAGCCCAAATCCAAAGGACTCTGGCAGCTGCTGGTGTTTCTAGCTTGTCCAGCCTAGACTGGACAGTTTGCTTGTCTTTGTCAGGTGCTGATGAAGCAAAGTGGGCAAGACTGCTGAGCACGTGTGCATGCTGTCAGGGGTCCACACACTTTTATACAGGCTATGGTGACCCCCTGTTCTCTACCAGCCATCAGTTTATATTTAAGTTTCAACTGGACTACTTTTGTATGCATCATCTGTTTATCTGACACTTCTTTCCTTTTTGTAGGATGGAGGTTTGACAAAGTGTAAACTTGGGAAATGTCTATAATCTAAGAACTAAATGATAGCTGGAACACTCTGTGTGGTATTATAGACTGTAATATGTGGAATTTATAGATTAGTTATAGAAGAGATTACCAACTCTTTGATTTAAGAATGTCGTATAATTTGCAAACAAAGAAGAAAAGTGAGAAAAGAGGACAATTAAATCTCACTACCTCACTTTCTGTCCTTAGTCCGCGTGCATCAGCAGCATCAGCAGCAGCAGAGTCCTGGACCTGAGGGTGGCGATGGCAGAGGGGAGGCCCAGAGGAGCACAAAGAGGGCTGCTTTTGGGGAGCGTAGGGCCAACCAAGAGGAGTACACGCAAGACTTTTCCATCCCCAAGTATGTGCTCTGAAACTGGCTAAAACTTAACTCTCCATAATGCTTACTGTATTCTGTTTACACAGCACCACCGCTGATGCATTTCTATAAAAATAAAAAAAAACTCTTTTTTTTGTACTCTCTCCACCCACACATCTTTTTTATTTTATTTTTATTTTTTTTTTTTTAGTGCATGAAGGCAATTTTTTCCCTTATTTACCAAGTATTATTTAATACAAGACTGCAACTTTTAAAAATAGAAATAACAGCGTTCTTAAATAACGTGAGGAGTTCACGAGTAATGAAACTCACATTTCTTTAATGCACTCACTGACGTAAGGTCCCTTAATTCTGTCTAAAACAATACTTTGAAATATAGGAGCTGAAAATAACTATATTTAATTGATCCCCAGGCCTTACTATAATGCAGACTCTGACCTCAGGGGCAGAGGGGGGGGGATCCGAGGTAGACGAGAAGCCAGAGGTGGAGGAGGGTACTCCAGGATCTCCGACACCTTCAACCTGAGGGGCAAGAGAGGGTATGATCGACACAGTGGAACGTAAGCCTTTTGCTCATGTAGTGGGCCGGTTTCAAAAGTCTTGTTTTCTCTAGGTTGTGGATAACTTTCTTATCACATCCGTTGCAGAGGTATATCTCCTGAGGAAAAGCGAGGAGGCAGAGGACCCTGGAACTGGGGCAGTGTGGAAGAAGCTGCAGGGTAAGTGACATTTAATTAACATGCAAGGTAACAACTTTCAGTCTTGGGGCCAATAGAGACGTGTTTTATGTTTGTCGTCTCTTTTGAGGAGTGAATTAATGGAGGTGACCTCCGACGCTCCTGTCAAATCTGAGGAGCCGCAAATACATGCAGAGGAAGAGAACCGGTGAGTGACTCACCACATAAGCATCTTTCTTATAAATGACTGCGTGCCACATCACCTGCTTCATTATCAGATTAAATGGACAGTTTACGGGTAACAATTAGAATGACCAAACAGGGGGAAACATTAGTTTACATATTATGCCTGTTTTTTCATCTATAAGTTGATTTTAGACCAAAGTTATAGAGAACATGTTTAGGGTTTCACTTATTGTAAGTCGCTTTGGACAAAAAGCGTTAGCTAAATGAACGAACTGTAATGTTTCGCTTTTGTATTTTGCTTAATGAACAGTAGAATAAAACTCATTTGTTACCTGAGGACTTGAAGTTGCTCTTCTGTTTAAACACTGTACGACAAAAAGCTAAAGTTGACCTAAAATCAAATAAAGTGAAGCTGGGTTTGCGTAAAATTTATGAAAAAAAAAAAATACTAAGACATCTGCGCTCTTATTTTGTGGATGCATGTTGCTTGTCATGATCAGGTTGTTGCAATTTTTCCAAATTTTAATTTTGCCCTTTTTTTTGTTGCAACTATGCATCTCCTGACTCATCAATACGCCAGTGACATGAAAGTCCCTGTGGTCACAACCACGACGTAAGAATGTCTTTTTTGAAATGTGTAGAAATGTCAAAATAAAGTGGACTGACTCGTGTAGCGTCCCCCAATTGCAGAGCATTGGAAGAAGAGGACGGAGAGATGGTGGTCCAGGTTGCCATGGAGATGACCCTGGACGAGTGGAAGGCCCTGCAGGAGACGAGTCGTTCCAAGGCGGAGTTTAATATCCGCAAAGGCGA
Source organism: Bovichtus diacanthus (assembly GCA_943590825.1). Classification (NCBI taxonomy): domain Eukaryota; kingdom Metazoa; phylum Chordata; class Actinopteri; order Perciformes; family Bovichtidae; genus Bovichtus; species Bovichtus diacanthus. The sequence continues at coordinate 293,084 of CALSBV010010454.1, forward strand.
GGACAAGATTCCTTCCAAAGCCAAGGTCATCCACCAGTCAAAGCATGTGGAGGTGAGCATGTAACACTGACAGTGGAGACATCACAAGGGTTCACTTGTAGACGGCTTGAGCAATATGGTAAATGTTCTGCATTTATAAAGCTCTTTACAACACGTCACCATTCACACACATTCAGAGGCTACAAGGGGCCACATGCTCATCAGAGATAACCATTCACACACACACACTCACACTGTTGGTCATCAGGAGCACTTTGTGGTTCAGTTTCTTGCTCAAGGACACTTCGACATGCTGACCGTAGAGGCCGGGGATCAAACCCCCGACCCTTTCGACCAGGCGTCCTCGCCCTATAGATGGTGGCCGACGCTGTAAATGTCAGGTTCAAAGGTCTCTGACTTTATTTAGCGTTTGCCTCCATTCTTCAGAACGTGAAGGAGGGAACCCTGGAAGAAGTGGAGGATGAAAGCAACTTCCTCCGTAGGTCTGTGAACGACATCACTTCCCTTCTGGACATCAATTTCGGGAGCCTTGGACGCCCCAATCGTGGGGGTCGGGGAAGGGGAGCACGAGGTGGCCCAGTTAGTCGCCCAGAGAGAGCCAAACCCATATACGAGAGGGTATGTTCTTAACTCTTGGTTTAGAGATCAATCTTAAAGCACAACATGCAGTGTATAGGCTTTAAATAACTAAATGATCCATTATACACACACGCTCACTTATCTGTATTCTATATTATCTGGATTGCATTTGTTTGCTCGTGACTTTCTATACTGGAAATCCTGCGTCAATGTGCTCACGACACTTGTGGAGATCAAATGAGAAAACTTGGCCAATAAACTACAACTAGAATATTAGGAATGGATCTGTGTTTTTGTATAAAACATTTCCATGATCTGTTCTCCCAGGAGGAGGATCTGGCTCCCAACCCGGATGACCCAGAAGACTTTCCAGCACTATCTGCAGGAAGATAACTCTTCACTTCTCCTGGGGAATATGGGTTTCACGTGACAATAGCTTAAAAAAAAAAAACATGTTTCTGCTGTTAAGGTTTGGTGTTTTATTGTACTTTATTTAGATTTATTTTGGTTCCATTGCACAGGAGGCAGTTTCAGCATTTTGAGAATAAATGCTTTTGCAAGTTTTATCTTGGTGCTGCATTTTTATTTTAGACAAACATTGGTACCATTTGAACAGAAGTAGGAAATGTGTTTAAGTATATGGACCTGTGTTTTCTGCAAATGTAGGCATTAATAAAACTCCTCAGTTGGGTTAAACAGAAGTGTTGCATGAAAACCAAGGGTTAGTTCAAAGAACTTGAAACAACTGTCGACTTTTAAACGGTTTATTGCATCTTGGTTAAGCATATTGTACAAAGACTAACAGCCAGAGATGTACTTGGAGTACAATCTTTAAAAATCTGATTTCTATGTGCTTCAATGAACATGTGGATTATGAACATGAGTTGGACAAAGCCCCGTTAGGACCATAGACTTTTCATAGCATGACTCAAACATAGTACAAAATATTTAAAAAATACAAACTGAGTATATCAAATGTTGACATATTTACAGTCTTGAAATACAGTAGCTAAAAAGCTTCACAAGTAAATGGCGAGCCAGATATTGAGAATGGAGGTATAGATGAGCACAGTATTGTATCTTGTGATTAACTTTGTTTAAACTACATCCAAGGCAAACAGCCTTGTGTCATGAAGGGGCCAAGAGCAGGTTTTTATGCCAAACTCTTGGCCAAATCTACACTTTTCTAACTGAATGTGAATCTCCCATCTTATAAACTACAATATCTGCTGCACAGTGCTCATTTGAGGATCTGATTCACATGCCAGTTTGCTACAGCATGCTTCAATAAGTAGGAACAACCAGGCAATGATTACAAATCTGTTTCATGATACTTCGTTGAAAATATAAAAACCAAAAGTGCCTTTACGGTTAAAATAACTTGTAATAAAACAAATCTATAAAATGATTTACATGTCACATCAAGTTGGCGAAAGTTTGTTCCAACCTTTTTCCCTCCAAACATAATAAAGAGTAATACAGCTGTATAGAACTTGGATTTCCAGATCTGCAGGCTCACCGAAGTAGAGGCGCTCTAGCTTTGGGTATGGAATGACTATAACAAAAACAAAAAGTCAGCGTTAGCAGGGACAGGTTTCAATACATTGGAAGACATTTATTTAATTTTTTTTGGTACACTGATCATTGAAAATGCAGTAAATGTAACGCAGGAATTGAAGAGATAGATACCATAGCCTGGAAAATCGAATTGATTGCAAAGAGCTATGAGCTTTACGTCCTCTGGAGACAGTGTGTCTGTGTGTAAGAAATATAAAAGAGGGGAAAAAGAAATAAAGATTAGCAACAGTAAAGAATGCAAACGTGACTAGAGTGGGAATAACAGGCCAGAGGCAGAAGACGCATTGAGCCGCAGAGTCCAGAGAAGCTATAGCCAGTCATAGTAGGAAACCTGCTGTTCTCCGAACACGCAAGGAAAGAAGCAGCAGCTGGACTTTCATTTGGCAACCTGACTGGTACATAAGCAGGGTCAGATTTACTAAATGTTAAGACCTGTGCAGTGTCAGGCTACACATGTTAGTGCAGCAGCTGAGGAAACGGTGGCTGGGTGGCACCATCACGGTTCACTTAACTAGACTTGGAATGAAGCCTATTGGATGACATGTAACGCTAGCAAGAATACTACTTAAACTAATTAACTGTACAAAAAACTAAAGTATTAAACTGCAAAATAGAAATACATATGAAAAACTCCAAATCCTGTCATGACGAACATCATTGGTTTACTCCAATTATCTTAAGTTATGCCAAAAGTTTCCATGATTTAGCAGGAAAAACTCAAAATTAAATCAAATCAGCATTTAGGTTTATTAGAACAATTATGAAATATCATTTTTCTCTCAACTAGCTCAAAGACACATGATGTGAAACATCTCAATTTTCAGAAAATAAGATTCAATTAAGATGTCACTTTCAACCATTGTGATCATATGGTACATAAAACTTCTGATTAAAAAATTATTTGTGGATAAACCACAAATTAGATTTAGTTTGAACCATTTAATCATCATTTAATGAATTGTTGATGCATCCCAGCCTAAATACATTAAGTTATTATAAGCAGAAAGAGGGAAAGTGCTGAGGCTGGATTTACTGAGGAACCAGTGAAAGGATTTTAACAGATCTCATCATCCTATGTCTGTCAAAACTGAGGAGAAACCAAAGACAAACTCTGGACAGCGTAGAGGACAGAACTGAACATCAGAAAATGAGTTTGTTTGCGGCCCAGAGTGGGTTGGAGAGAGCTTGCCTGCAGGCGGACCTGTGCCATGTTTAAGTTGATGAGAGCGCCTGTGTTGGCTGTGGCACTGGCTGTGTCTCTATGGCTGCCACATGGCTCCCAACACATTGGGTCCCTGTCGCCAGCCACTACATTCAAGTTGCCTAGGGACCTGACCAGTCTGGTGTGGCACAGGGAGCTGGCAGAGAGAAGGGAAGCTGTTAATTTACTCCACCAGGTCCCACGAGTGGCTATAGCCTCTTGGTTGCTTTTCAACGATGAGTCGACTTCACATAAAACATCAAAACAGAGTTTAAATGATGAAATGTTGCATCAACACAGCGCAACCATGGGTAATTAAATCAATGGGAAATATGCAATGTTTGAAGTCCAAATTGAGGGCTTGATCTTGATAATAATAATAAATATGATAATGATATATATATGAATGATAAATTTGATAAATTTAATAATGATGAAATTTTCAGCTGCATCTCAGTCTTTATCAGCAAATCAGAAACAGGAGTTATTAAAAACATAAAAAATACTGTTCTAACCCAGTCCCAATTGATAGATTATCTAAAATATAGAATTCTCTATTTATTATAATAATAATAATAATAATAATAATTTGGAAGCACAGTTTCTGGTGTGAGTGCAGCAAGTGATTCAGATGTGATATAATCTTATTTCATTAATAGTGAAATATTTAATTTGATCAACATGTGAGTTCTAAATTGAATCATGTTACTTTATTAATCTCATAGAGAAGGTTAAAGGTGTATTTTTCATAGACATCAAATCATTTGACCAGGTTAAGCCAGGCTCTACATTTTAATTGCCTTTAAGTAAAGACACAAAAATCTGACGTCTATCTGGGTTTCATTTTCACTTGCGCTGCTTTGCCAGATTACACATCTGGTCTATCGTTGAATAAATAAAAAAAGTCAAATCCAGCCACTGACCTTCCTCCGACTGCGTTGGCTGGCAGTGAGGTTCTGGTTCTCTTCCTGCTGTCTGATTGGTCGGACAGAGCCAACGGGTTGACGCCGGCCTTGCAGCCCTGAACGCTGGGCTGCAGTATGACCCTGCTGCAGAGGACACAAATGTCATTCATTAGTCTGAGCCGTGTCGCGTGTCAGAGGCTCGTGTGCATGTTGTGTGTACACAAACGTTACCTTAGGGATTGTGATGATGACCTGGTGTGAATCTTATTCTCTTCTTGTCTGTGAAAACACAAGTAAAACAATAGTAAAAATGTGATTAAACTCTCTTTTTTTTGAGAGATCTTTGAGGAAAGGTGACAGGACAGAGTGGAGGCAGAGGAGGAATAGACTGTATGGAGATGAACATGAAGGGTTTTAAAATCTTGATAGTGTTAAGACTTGTGCACAGATCATTATTGCAGCCCGAGCAGCCACGTAGGATTAGTAAAGACATGTCATACCACAAAGAGCCAGGGGGTGGCACTAAACAACTTAAGAGCGACTGGATTTGCCTTTTCACAAAGTAATCAATACCATCAAGAAAGCTTAACTGTCTGGCAGGGTTACATTTTAACAGTCGGCACTCCAGTCAACACAATAACCAGCAAAGCATGAGGTTTAAAAATGACAGGATGATGGAAACAGTAGGACAAAATCATTATGGACAGAAAATGGTCACAATGACGAGACAGGAGCCTCTGATGGTTTTTAAAACTGGCTCTGCTCATCAGCTTTAAGTTTACTGTGCGTGCAGAAAGAATAAAGTAACAAGAGGATGATTTTGAACAAATTTCTGATTTGGGTTGGGAATTTAAAAAAATAAAATAAATAAAGACTGGGGGCTCACTTACAGCATTCTCAGTTAGAGCTCCAGAAGGGGGGCAGGACAGGTTTTTGGGGGGCTGACGGGCAGTAGAACTCATTGAAATCCTAACCCGTCTATACAGAAATGCAGGATGGAAGAAGGGAAGCCATACACAATCCACCACAGGGCAAGGCTACACAGGGAGGAGAGCAGCATGGCTACCAGCCATCTGAAAGGAGGACAAATCCAACAACAAGAGCAAACGGAAAAAAAAAAGGGAAAATAAAAAGGAAGGAGAGACAAGAGACGTCCGGGCAGGACACAAAGCCTCTGATGTTCTGCGTTTCCACTGGGACTGGATTAGATGAAATACCTTTCAAAGAGCCTTGCGTCCCACAGTGCCAGTCAGCAAGTTTCTCTACCTCATCTGCTCCGATGCGTTAGCAGTTTGCTTTAACCCGAGAACACGACCGATGTGGGAATTTAAGTGGATACTGATTTTTGAGGAAAAGTGCTATTTATATAAGAACTATATTAAAACATTTTAGATAAAGAACCTAATTGAGTTATTTAAAAGTGTATGATGAGTGTATAGTAAGTAGTGTAGCAGGTTATTTTACAGTTGACATTGAATGTTTAGTAATAAACACTGAAATTAATTAAGAACAATATATATTTTTTTCAAACATACTACTTTTATTTTTTCCAAGGATCAAAAATTTAAAATTAAAGTTGCAGCCTATAACAGCAAGTTCTGCCAGATATACTTAGATTTAATTCCTTTAATTCCAGCCTGTCAATATATCCGTCGAGCTCTAATACTTTGTTCATGAGAACGTGTCTAAAAATGGTAAAATATTTTAGTATCCACTATCAAATGATGTTTCAGAAATACGGAACATTTAAAAAGAAGCTGGCAGAGACAGAGGAGCACACAAAGCTCGGATGGTATGTACACACTGATCCAGTCACAAAAGCAATGGAAAAACAGGCAATTGACAATGAACCCGGCCCAACATTAGTTACATGTTAGACACAAACATAGATCCAACACTGAGGCATGTTCATGCGCGCATGTCCAAGGATTTCATGCCCGTTGCCATGCATGAAAAGGCAGAAAATCGTCATTCTAATCGACACTGGAATAGAACATGCACTTCAGTATTACATAATAAAACAAACAGTGGAGCCAGATGGTGAAGTTCAGCTGGAAGTTAGACATTTGTGTAGCAACACATACACTGATGAGGCACATGGCTCGTGCGAACAAATCTCCCTTCTGCCTCAGCTGCCTCCTGAGAACTGATAAAAACCCATTTTCTTCATCCCGCTACCTCCTCAGAAGCTCACATGTGACGTTTTATAATCCTTTGTGTTAGAATGAGGATCAGGAGTACTTTACCATCCCAACAATGCTGTTTAAAGCTACTAATTAAACTAAGAAAACCCAGGCTGGGATCATTCTAACACCAAAGCACTCCTGGCAGTTTCCTAAAACACCTACAGCTTAAATGGTTGAGCAGGCAAAGTTAGCTAATTTACCAAACATTAAGGAAGTACCTAGTGCAGATCAGAACGAGGACCAAGTTTCTCTTAATAACATTTCTTCTTGAGACGTGCCAAGTCAGTAGTGCAAGCCAAGCACTAAAGCATTATATCAACTGATCCAGATCTTATGTAAAACCGTGATTAGTTGAATAATTGTTAACAAGTACAGCAGGCTCAAGTTGAGAGCGTCGCTGTAACTCGGAGGATATCTCGGATAAGCCTCGATATCAAAGCAGATCAGCTCAGTGTGTCCATGAGAGGCAGATAATGAAAGGCGTGTAATTGTAATCCATCCACGAAGTGCATATCTACTTCACACCATCGTCATCCAAAGAAAGACAGAAAAAAAAACAAAAAACAAAGAAAAAAAAGAACAACTTTAGCCATACCATACACTGGCATAGCAACCATTTCTACAGGAAGAGGGTGTCAGCTAATAAGGAAGTGATGTGAACTTACCTCCATCATACAAAACCTCACATCCTCTCTCTGTTTTTCCACTTCCCCACTCTCTTTCTCTTTGCCTCTCTCAGCTATCTTTTGAACGGCAGGCAACACATCGGCCACACCGTGCCCATGAGGCTGCAGCAGAACACTACCACCTGCCTGACATGGGACAACAAAAGCCAAAGCCATATGGGTACATTGGCAGAGGCCAGTCAACCATCCTCAGCCATGCTGACACCCAACCTTCAACGACTTGATTTACACGGGCACAAATGATGTGGAACCAAAAACTAAATCTACATTCTTCCTGTTCGGATAATTGTAGTGTTGCATTAGCTTCAGCCTCTCCTGCTGGATGCAATGCTTCCACAGAGCTAACTGGTCACATGTTACAGTTGTGCAGCTTTCATCTCGTGCTTGTTCCTCACTAACGTGTACTAGAAACCCAAATTACACATTTTGCAACACGTCACAGAGACTTTTAATAGTCACTAAATGTGTGGTTCCCTCTTTCTCGTGGTCTGTTCCCTAATGCAACACGTCTGTCTTTTCATCCTAAAATACAGATTAGATCATTTTTAAGTACGGAGCTTTGGCATGGATTGCTATGGACAGTGTAGTGAGTTTAACACACCTGCACATTCTTGTACTCGTCATTTTTTTTTAATTAGAAATTGCAAATCAAAATTTGGCTCAAGGACATAAACTTAGAAACTATCAAACTCTAAATTGATTTGGCCTTTATATTTATTTTCCATTTATTTACTAATCCTGCAGTAAAACTCATATTACATCTTTAAATCCCACATCTTTTGTGCCGCTCAAAATCCAGACCTCAACAGATTGTGCATCAGATAACTCCAATCAACTTTGTCACTCGCTCTGCCTCTTAATATTTGACCGACTACATCCTCGATTTATTGTTCATCCTCATCACTTACGGATTATTAGATAAAAATGGGATGAATTATATTGATCTGCACGTGATGACAATTAATCAAAAGAACCGGAAGAGGACACAAGGACAGAGTTATTGAAATATTACAGGGATATTGCCTGGTTGTATAGATCAATTACGATACAAAGGGTAAATTTGCCATAGTAGGTGTAAGGGAGAGCAGTCCTCACATTAGCCATGCCTAAAAACACAAAAGGTCTGCTGACTACGCTGAAAACAAGCAATAATAAATGATATATAACAGAAAATCCTACACGCTCCCTTCCTGGTCATAATGAAATCCTATTTTTTCAAATCAAAGCTACGTTTGATTTGAAAAACAGTAGTGTAAACAGGTTACGATCCAAGAGACTGAGAAGGAGAGGCGCCGCTCATTTTACAGTGATGCACGGCGAGACTTGCAGGCTGCCTCGGTACTTACGATAGTGAGCCCGAGGACGATCTGGCCTGCCTCTTGCTCTTTAGGGCTCGCAGTTTATCACCCTGTGTGAGGCCATTTCTCTCCTCATCATCATTATACTGTAAAACAAAGAACACGCTATGAACAGACAAAGTGACGCGTCCTCGGGGTTCGTTACGAGTCGTTTTTATGCTTAGGGAATTACTTTAAACAGTGTCACTTCAAAACTCACCAGGTCCATTTCTTCTTTCTTGGATGCTCTGTTCTTGTTGCTCCCGTTGATGGTTATGTCATCTACACCCGACAGGATCCTGGTTACAGCCGTTTTGCCATTCTCTTGTTCGTTCACCATCTTCTCCCGGAAAACGTCTCCCTCTGCCCACAGGCTGTTCTGCTTACTGGTGGACAAAATGTCAGACGACAAAATTAACTCACTCTTCTTGCCAACCCGCCCGTCATCCTTAATATGAAGATTTTTCAGCAGATTCTCACTGGTTTGAAGTGGGCGTGGCTCAGTACGCTAATCAAAATTCAACTCAAGCAACAGTTGAATTTAAATGTGATTTAATTTAATTTAAACCCCACCCACACAGTCCAGAAGAAGCAGAGCCACTTTCAAACTCTTGATAAATAATATCCAAGGATGTTATATATCAAACGTAAACTCTGACTGTTGCTTATTTAGTCACGGAGATTCGACATGAGAGATGCTTCAAGATTGAAAAATTAGTGACATTTTGAATAAAAAGCCACTTGAGTGACCACTTACTCTTCAACAAAGTTCTGCTGAGGCCCAATGATGGACCCTGGTCGGCAGATCCGTATCCAGGCAATGGCCTCTGCAGCGCTCAGGCAGTAATGTTTCATCATATAACAGCCAATCAGAGTGCCAGTCCTGCCCAGACCGGCTAAAAGAGGAAAAACAAAAGAAGAGGGACGGTATTAAATTGCACAAAGCCCAAGAGTGTAGTAGCGTACGAGTCTCTCTCCCCAGCTACAGTCAGCCAGAGAAGCTGGACCCATCATCAGCATTTCTGGCGGCGTGAATGTGCGTTATCTGACCTTTGCAGTGGACGGCAACGGCTCCTTCTGCGTTCTCGCAGATGTTGAGGAACTTCCTGACGATGGAGTCGTTCGGTGTACTCCCATCCACGAAGAACAGATCGTGGTGCTCAAAGCCAGATTCTGTGAAGCGCCTGGCATCATACATCTTCTTGTTGAGTCGGATGATAGTGGTGATGTTATGATTTCTGAAGTATGGGATGTAGGCCTCAGGAGCATGCAAAGGGTACCCTGAGGGAAGAGGGAAAACATGTTTTTGAGTCAGTTCAGGAGGTATTAAAATGAAGAAAGAAGAAAAAAAAACGTACATTAAAAAAAATGTAACTTTCACTGACCATTTTCTATTTTGCTCTTTGGATGAGGCCCGCTGAACGCAAGGAACTTTCCTGGAATTATCCAGTTCAGGTCTCCATTCTCTGCTCTCTCATAGTGCTCATATTCTTCCACATCAAAGTTGGAGAAGTCGAGCCAGCCGTACTGCAGAGCCTGGGAGATGGTTGAGAGGAAGTTCATTTCATAGGACATGACACAGCAAAAAAGAAGGTCAATAAATAAATATTAAAAAGATGTACCTTGTGAACACCACGAAGACAATCAAGGATGTTCAGATTGTACATGCAGGTTCCAAATGAAGCATCTCTGAAACATAAAATATATAGCAAGTCTTTATCAGCACAACACACTAAGGCTCTTTACTTCCCTTTACATATGACATGCTCTTCTAATGTGGTGATCTGGATCATCTCTAAACACTTCTATTTTATTTCATCATTATAGAGTCACAGTACTATTGAGCCCTCTTTGTCTGGTGATCTTTGAACCTTTGTCTTGTGTTGCAGTTAAGTCTAAACGATACATGAAAACACAACATTCAGCAATATTTTAAGTTACACAATTTGACGAGAAATTTGGAGACAATTTTTACAGTCAAACTATTTACAAGTAGCAGATGCAGCTTTTTAAAAAAGGGGAATTTTTTAAGATGGATACAAAATCCATAGGCGATGCTTGTTGGCTTGTTTTTGTAACGGGTTATGTTTGATAAATAGAGAGTGAATGTGGTTCGTCACTCACAGGGAGTCTGCATCCAAAGCAGAAATATATCTAATATATTTAAAAACAGAGAAACTCTCTGGGAATCTTTCATTTGAATCTTGCTTATTGCAAATGACAATGTGATACTGAAACCATACGTCATCCAGCCCCAGCTGCAGTCAGCATTAGCTGCTTGAGAACCCAAGTTGAAAGGTGAAATAAATAAATACAGCACGTTAATAATGACTTGTTATACCTGAATGGAATATATGTTGAATTCCTTGACACCAGCAGACTGTAGGCATCCTCTGGCATCATGTTTAGATTCATTACCTTCAAATACAAACGTCCAATCAGCGAGTGCCTCTTATAACTTCACAAGCTATATCTAACGTTTGTGTTTGTACAACACTTACTGCATATGAGCCGATTAGGTAGGCAGCGTTGGCTTGTTTCTTCTGATCTCCACAGGTGTAAAATATGATCTTCTTCCTTGACAGCGTAATGGACTGTACAAAGACATTCAGAGCAACAGTATGAACTGACACGTGATAACGGATCTATTTTGACATACAAATGTATAATATTAAATGTAGACATTACAGTAACCTACAGTGAGTGGACACACTTGTTAAATTAAATAATGACTTTTTACTTTACAAATCTACCTATCCAATTAGGGCTGTATATTTTACTTTAAAAAGTTGACATGTATTGCTCCTCTGTGTGCAAACATAACCCTACTTTATCTTTCTTTGACCATGTATAAATAGATATTGATTGACCTGGCTTTTGCAATCCATTTGCACTTCCAGGAAGTACAAATAAAAGCAATGGTTTACTTTACCTTGAGCTTCTTTGTCAGCTTGCAACAGAAGCGATAAAACATGGCCAGGTTAAGGGGACCAAAGTCCGCATAGAAGCTGAAAGAGAGAGGGAGAAGAAGAGTGTGTCTATTTATGCAACCAGCCATGGTCTCTGGGGAAGTTTCACTAGATAAAATCAACTACCTCAGACTAAAACAGTAAAAACACTGACAGAGTAAATACTATTTTTGGAAGCATTTGATGCGGGAGTGGGTCACTCAGAACGGGACAAAAAGCTGCAAAGAGAAGTATTTTTGTAACACTGGCACAGAAGTGACTCTGAAAAGGTCAGTCAGGTACTCTCCTGGCGCCAATTTAGCAACAGCCCATTTAAACAGTGTGCCCGGAGAAAAAAGGTGTCATTATTTGTCTTTCATTTTTAATGCTCTTGTGGCTATTTGGATTTCTTCCAACAGTAAAAATAGCCATTTAATTTTAAACTAAAGCTGTACATCAAAATACAAAAAAAATAAATAAAAAAATAAAAATAAATTACACATATACATATATATATATATATATGTGTAATTTATTTTTATTTTTTTATTTTATATATATATATATATATATATATATTCACACATATTATATTTATTCTTATATAAATAAATATATAAATAAACATATATATAAATATTATTTATTTATATTAATATAATTTATTTATATTTATTTAATTTTTTTTTTTATTATAATTTTTTTTTTTTAAATCAATATTTGAGAAAACGAAAAACAACCCTGAATATGTTGTTATGTCAAGTCATACTAACAACTTTGAATGTATTTTGACAGTTATTTGCAAGCCTGCTCGCACCAGAACTCCTGGTCGAGGATATACATTTTAAAACACTGCAATGACAACATAAAAGTTGTCGACATTGTCGGCCTAAAATGTCATTTATTGCACTTGAAGATGTGCAACGTTCAGGGACAAAGCGCAGAAATAATGAAATAATCCCTGTTCAAAATGCAAAGATGGAATGAGTGCAAACTTACTTCTCATACGACAGCTCTTCATCTATGCAGAAACAGTGTCGTTCAGCTGTGCTCTTGATCTTTTGCTTCAGTATGGCGAAATACAGTTGATCTGGAGGGGGGGGGAGGGGGAGACGACATAAAGAGGCAGTTAAATACTTGCTTTAGTCATGCACACAAACTTCTGCCCCCCCCCCCCTAACTCTTGTTCCTACAACTACTTGTATTTTTCTTGCAACTTACCCTTGATAACCTCAATGCATCTTGACGAAACATCGTCCGCGGTCATCTTGCCCACATTTCTGAACATGTTTGTTTTGCAGAGAAAAAGGTACGAGGTTGGTTTTCTTTACGAGGAGGACTTGCGCATAGTGAGTAAAACTTCCACTGTTATTGTGCGCTGAGCTTTATATATATATTTTTTTAAAAAGCGACAGGTTAAAAAAAAAAATTTGAAAAAATCTAGCGTTGTAAAATAAAGCTTATCGAGTCTGAATCAACTATCCGGGAGGAAAAAAAGTTAACAGTCGAGGAGAGGGAAGCAGAGTTCCGAGTGCAAGTGCGCACTCTGCTAAAAAAATTATCTCGCCCTAACTCCTCCCCTCCGCTGTTTCGCGGCACACTATTGGCTGCGAGAGATCCAGGACGCTACGTGATTGGACGACAGCCCTGTCAGTCGGGCCTCGCCCCGCCTGTTTCAGTTTAAAGTTCTCTACACAAGACACTTGATAGGCCCCGGGAACGTTGCCAATGCGGTTGCTAGGGAGATCCCTCAGCCAATCAAATTCGTGATTTCCACCTCGACGAACCTCCCTCTCTCAGATTTGAGCTGCGCAAGGAGGATGAAAAACAAAAACCAGGAAAACGCCATGAAAGATATAAAAATGTGCGTTGGGCCACAGTGACAGTGGACTGACTATATATAACACACCACCCCACCTCTATGCACAGTCCATAAAACAGGAATGTGCAGACAAAGAGAAGTTATGGTGTCATTTCTTTTGCTCTAAAATACATACCAGAGGAAAACTGACCCGCTGATAGTGTGTATGCTGTGCACACACACACACACACACACAGAAAAAAACCCGCTGCAAACCCATTACATTGCCGGTCAAGGGACAGTCAGTGTCGCCATATTAGGTCAAAAGCTGAAAAGAAATCAGACTTTTTTTTCCACACACCCTGGTTATTTAAGGATGTGCATGCACGGGCCTGCTGTGTGCAAAGTAATCTTTGAGTTGACGGGGTTCACCCTGCAGGCCTTCTTACCTGTTATCTCAGTGTAAATATCAGAGTTTGGCTCCGCCTCTGTGCTGTTGTGAGCTGCACAGCGCTTTTTCCTCGACTCGGCTCGTCTCCTCTCGCTCTTGCGCTTCATTTTGTCTTCAGGGCTGCACGGGGGACATTCCCGAGCAGCTGCAACAGACTCCCTTCGCTTCGCAGTGCGGCGGCTTGTCCCCGGTGTGTTGCTGTGTTATTATGGCATGGTCTGAGGATCTGGAACTGTGTGTGTTGTGTATGTATGTGTGAAGGTGTCAACCGAGGTCCCGTTGTCTGCTCCAGCCTCTCCGGTGGTGGTGACGTCTTTGAGCAGGGGCAGGTTTCTGCTTTCTGAATCCCCTGCATGTGACGTATCAGGATTAGATGTCCAGCGCCCACCCTCCGCTGTTCATCTGCAGCAGCTGTATAGACAACGTGGGGAATGTAGTCCTATAGATGCTGAGCGGATCCCTTTTGAATATGACTTTGCGATGACTATGTATTTATAACCTTTATTTAACCAGGTAAAAGCCTCATTGAGATTAAAATCTCTTTTTCAAGAGGGCAGCATGAACATTGTTTCACAGAAATCACAAAACAAACACATACAACTGTTACACACTGCAGAATGAATGAGCAAAATATCAGTTAATGTGCAATATTAAACTGTTAAAGTGCATAAAACAGGCTCAATGTATATCAGTGAGATCAGAAGCCATCACATGCACCAAGAGATCTATTTTCTCGATCCTTTAAAATGGATTTAAATTCCTCCACGGTTATTAACTCTGAGAGTTTCAGCTCTTTCTGCACATTATTCCAGTAAGAAGCGTATTTAAAAGCTTTTTTTCCTAGTTCTGTCCTAACCTAATCTGTGTAATATTGATATATATGATATACACATGTATGTACACAGATAAGAAGGAATCAGCCCAAGGAGAGATTTAAATATAAAACCAAACCAATGTGAAAGTCTGCGAACATGCAGAGACGGTCATGTAGCAGCAGCATAGAGTACAGTGGTGCACACGACTTCCACAGCCAGTAATAAAACGCAAAGCACAATGGTATACGTTTTATTACTGGCTGCTTTGTGTACGTGGTTAGCATGACACAAGACAAATGCAGCCAAGAAATTGCAATTAGACTTTACTTGCAGTATAATAAACACTGTGGCCATGAGGGAAGTATAAAAAGAAGACTCTGTAATAAATCCAATCACTAACATCAGTGCTCCAGTTGTTTTTAAGTGTTCATAAATAACCACACAACCATCGTATTACGATATACATGAAGCATGAGAACAGAAACAAATATAACTCTGAGAGAAAAGGTAGAAAATCTAATGTCACTAATGCTTTCACAAAAAAAAGCAGCGACGCAGACTAACAAACAACAGACTCAGAAATACTGGGCCAAACATATTTGTTACAGAGAGTGATGTTGCCCAAACAGTGAAGTGGGATGAAGCATGCTTCCAGGCAGAACAGCTGGCTACACGTGGACTATCTTCGGCTTATCGCTGAAGTCCAGAGTCTGTTGAACTCCGGCGAGCTGCAGGAGCCAGTTAATGGGCATGTGGTCCAGGCGGTTCATGTCAAAGTGTGAAAAATGAACCTGAGAGCCTGCGGAGAGAAGAAAGAGTGAGGGAGGAAAAGAGAAAGATATAACACAAGTGGAGGCAGAGAGAAAAATACAAGAGGAAGGAAAGAGACCGTAGCCTACCTGGTCCTGCAATGATGGCGCCACCTTGTTGGTGCAGGTCACCCTGGAAGTCAAACGCAGGGCTCGTCATGGCCCTCCATATACTCCGCACTTGTCCCATAAAGATACCAGACTTCACATGGGGACTAGGGTGGGCTATGTACATAAACACACACACACACAGAGATGCAATTCTTCATTAGTTATCAGAATATGCCGGGGTTATGCCCTCATACTGTTATTGCATTATTTTAATGTCAGTATGCTTTATCGGCATGAATGGCATTACCTGAGTCTGTAAATTTCTCCTCTCTCTTCATCCCAAGCTTCTGATAAATGCACCTCTCTGGGTCCACATATATTTCATAAGGATACCCCGTCAGTGAGCAGAATGGCTATAGAGATTAAAAACTACATGAACATGAGGGGAATAAATGTGGCAGACTGAAATTATGCACAAGCATCATTAAATGAATGACCTCTATATGATGAGGAGCAGCCTGGCCGATCACCACCAGTCTAATGTCAGCATCCTGCAACAACACACATCCACATTAGGAGTTTTCACAATCCATCATTTAGATATATCACCGGGGCAATAACTCGGATTTGCATGTCAACTCTGTAATTGCCTCCAGCGGATTCATAGTCGTGGAGCAGGACTTACCTCGAGTGCTTCTTCAGGTATTTTGCTCAAATCCTCCACGTATTCTTTACAGCTGTAGCACAGGAAATTCTGCAGGGACATCGAATAAAATATGTTAATAGGCTGGATAAATATGAGCTGTTAGGTTACTTTTTTAAACTCTCATCTTTCACCTATGAGCTCTCCATTCCTTCATAGCATGGGAAGCTGTTGGGGCATCTGTCCTGATGCTCACCTGTTGCCTCCTGTGATGCCTTTTGAGGCTCAATGCACTTAAACTGGAGCCTCTCATATTTAGTGAAGGCAGTGTAGACTATGAGTCATCAGCAAGGTTAAGCCAAACAAAGTTTTCCCCTACCCGCACGAAAATTATGACCGATTTCCTGTCTTGGTATGATTTCTTGAAGGGAACAGAGGCTCCATGTCGGTCGTAAATTAAACAATCTTCGACGTCTTCAAGACGATACTGGATATTAGGGGCTCCAAGTTCCTGCTTTTCTTTCGTTACTTGTCGAGTTATTGGTGAAACTGCTTCAGCCATTTTTTTTTCCGAGGCTTCCCGAATTCGCATTGCTATTTTGGGAGTTGCTGTTCAGGCTTGAAGAGCTGGTGGCTGCAGATTCACGCCCATAAACTTTGTATGCGCGCGTGTGTGAGTGTGTGTGTGTGTGTGTGTGAAAGTGTGAAAGAGAGAGCAAGAAAGAGAGGAAGGAGAGAGAGAGAGAGAGAGAGAGAGGAAGGAGAGAGAGAGCAAATAATAGCAAAGTAAAGTAGTAGATATTGTTCGTTAATAATAGTAATAATAGTTAAGATAGATTCTATTTATTATGTTTTTAAATGCAGAACAGAAACTGACATCAGTGCACACACAACGACAACAGCTCATTTGCCCCTTGAGGCAAATTTGTGATTTGTGATATTTGACTATATTAATAAAGTTGATTTGAATGGACTTATTTCCTGGGAATCGTGCATGGCATGCTAAGAGAATAGTCACTGTCTGAGTTGTGCATAGATGTGAGTATTAAACCATTGAACAGATACTCCAGTCATTTAGTATTGCACTAGAAGGGAATTTACAAGAGACAAATGGAAAAAAAGAAATACACAGGCTGAGATATCCTTTTCCCAACTCAACAGCATCTTCCATTAGATGCCCTTCCTCCAAACTCGAGTTTGTTATGTAGGATTTCTGTTAATCATGTGAAGTCTCATGCCCAAACCAAGACAACCCTGGTGATATCATCACATGTTATTTAGAAATATGCAATTTTCAATATGCTTCTTTTTTAAAAAACTTTAAAGTAGCTTTTTAAACATTTAAATGATGTACACCAGCTATAATTGTACCTGCTGTTTTTGTGTTTTTAGTCTTTATTTATGTAGTAGTTTTTTTTTGTGTGTGTGTGTGGTGAATATCCACCTTTAAAACACAACAGCACTGCCTTTTGGATTTAATAACAATCACAATTATAAATCAGTACATACAATATAATATCAGATGAATTACAAAAGATATATACAATATACTATAATAAAGAATAGACATTAACACAGAGCCCCTAACCAAGACACATAACAAATATTTGTATATGTTGCTACAGTGCAACCACATTTTGCAATTCATCCACTTTGTAAGGCGCTATATAAATCTAATTTATTATTATTATTTTTATGCAGTATCCACACATAGTTAACCTGCTGTGCGCCTTTAGTGTCTGGGGTAGTTTCCTTGATATAATAAGCAGTTGGATCTGGGACATGAATGTAATATTTAACTCAAACTCAAATGTGAAACACACATGACCAATGCACAAACTGTGGCCACGGGATACTTGTGTGTCAGAGTTACTTTCGGCTTCACTTCTTCCTCAAGGCCCTGCAAGCAGGCAGGTCCATCCAGCCCCCACATGACGAATTACGAATCGCGCTCGTCGGCTTCCGTCGCGCTGCCCTCTCGATGCGGAAGTGTTGTCCTCCAGCAGCAGCAGAGCCAGAGCTGCCACTACGCTAGTTCAGTAGCAGGGTCTCCCGCCTCCTCGTCTCTCCTGCCGGGACTTGTCAGCACTCATCTTGACTGTGGAGCATAGCAGTATTATGCGAGCCCCGTCCGGAGTGTGGGAGCACCGTGTGAAGTGGTGAGAGATGTTTCATGTTGGGGCTACAAGCTAAGCTAACATCCAGTGATGGAGCAAGCTAGCCTGTCAGAAAGCTGAACTGGGTTAGCACTGGTGTCTTTTCCTCTAAACGAGGGTGTGCATGCGTTGTTAAGTTGCAGCTAATATATTAGTCGACGCACAACCTTCACGTTAAGACTAGTGTGTGTGTGAGTGTGTGTATGAGTGTGTGTGCGGGCTAAACAGATGACCACCTGTTCAATGTTTACATCTTTCATTTCGGCTGCAACAAGACGATGCATCGTCCCTGTTCGCTTGCTATACTTTAGTATGTCAACAACACATCTGCTATTTAGTGCTCAGGCAACGAAACCAGCCTTTGAATAAGTCACGTATTCATAACACAGACGATACAAGTGAAACAAAGCTTGTTGCTGCTTCTTTTTTTAGTTTTTTAAATATTGTTTCCTTGTGATGCAAGTGTGCTACATGGGGATAAGAGTGTAAAGACAGTGTGGGCTACCATCAGGCTATTTTCAGCATCATGAATGTTCCCAGCTGTTTTACTATATCTATATCTATATGTCTATATATAGATCTATCTTGATTGTCCTTCAAACTTTAAGGCTTCAGGTTTAGCTTAATACTATACTCATTACATTACATTACAGTTAATTTAGTTGACGCTTTTGTCCAAAGTGCAAACAATCATGAGGATACAACTCTTATCTGTGAGAATCTTGCAAGTACATTAGCTTCAAATAGGTGAAAGTGCAGAATAGTTTCAAATAAGCCAAATCAAAGTAAGAGCAACAAATAGAATAAAAAATTCAACCAATAGCTTCAAATAAAGCCAAGTGCAAAATAATTTTTATAATTTTTCAGCATCATAAATGTTCCCAGCTGTTTTACTATATCTATATCTATATATATATAGATTTATCTTGATTGTCCTTCAAACTTTAAGGAGAGGATCATATTTTCTCAGGTTTAGCTTAATACTATACTCTTTACATTACATTTAGCTGACGCTTTTGTCCATAGTGCAAACACTCATGAGGATACGACTCTAAACAGTGAGAATCTTGCAAGTGCATCAGCTTCAAATAGGTGAAATCATACAAGTGCAGAATAGTTTCAAATAAGCCAAACCAAAGTAAGAGCAACAAAGACAACAAATAGAATAAAAATTCAACTAATAGCTTCAAATAAAAGTGCAAAATCATTTAAAAAAAAATTTTTATTGACCGAAGTGCAGTCGAAACAGGTGTGTTTTCAGTCTGCGGCGGGAGGTGTGAAGACTTTCCACTCGCATGTCTTTATGTACATTCAGAGTTATTGGTTGCTGTAATTGTTGCTGCTGTCCACAATGGGTTGTGAAGGGATCCAATGTCAGTGATGAGCAACAGTATCCAGAGTCTTTATTCAGTGCCAAAAGTTTAGCTGAAGTTTAGCTGAAGATAACATGAGGTAAATCATCTGAAACTACAGTGTTTTCAGTATAAAAATCCCACTTTGTGTTACTATTCCTTCAGCTCAGCAAAATGACTCGTCATGGGGAAACACAAAGAGAGATTTTGCCTTGTTATAGAATAGCAAAAGAAAGTGATAAATACTATTTCGTGTGTATTTGCATATACATTATATTTATTTATTTTTATTCCAGAGAATATTGTTCGCAGAGGAACTCGACCTTTTACGCAGGTCTCTTCTTCTGCAAGTTATATTAACTTTAAACTACTTTGCTTTTGCTAAATAAAAAACACTTAAATCATTGTGAAAATGTTTATATTTAAGATTTGTGAAGCAACTCTTTTTCTGTTCCACTCTACTGAAGGGTTGATTGAACCTCAGCTCTTTTTGTATATGAATGTTTTTGTCTGTTGAAAACTGTAATGTGCTGGAATGTTTTGTTGGATCTGGTTTACGTATTTTTTCATAGATATTTACTGGCTTAAGTCATAACTTTGCCAATGATCCTGTGTGGATGCTTTTGTTGCACCAAACACACATATTTACTTATGAATTGACTCCTGTCTGTCCTAGAGTTTCCTTGAATCATCTATATGGGCCATCTTCTCTCGAAAAATGGTTACCGCCTGAAGAAGAGGACACGTAAATTGCATCACAGGAAGAAGAAGAAGAGGAACTGCTTCCTGCAGCTGCCTTGCATGCTCTGCTTCATTGTCCACAGCAACGGCAGCGGTCTTGACGACGACAGCGACCATTTGGAGGCCGGCGCCAACGGCAGCGTGTGCCATCACAACAACATCACAGGAATCAGTGTCCCTGGTGTGGGTGGAGTTGGCATTGGAGCTGCAGCTGCCTCGAAGCTCGCCGAGCGATACGCAACACTCACGTCTCCTGAAGACTGCTCCAAGTTCCTGTTGTCACCACGGGAGCTGGCTATCTGGGAGGGCCAAGGAAGGAGCCTGCTATCAGCTGTTCCTGCCAAACTGATTCCACCGCCGACGCTGTTCCGAACCGCTGGGGTGTCTGTGACCGTGCCCATACCGGTTCCTGTACCTGGCTGCACCAGTGACTACACTGAGATGGTAGGGAGCCAATGTTGTAGCTGCTGCATATACAGCATTGACTAAAAGCTTTACACAGGTGACGGAGATGATTTACCAGTGATGCTGCTAATCGTCGATAAGCCCGTCTTAACTTAAAGAGAGTTTACTAATAAGAGCCATGAGAGTTAGACTGATTATTTGTTTTTTTATTATCTGTCCCATCCCAGATAAATTCTGTCATGCGTAAGGATCCCTTAAAATCTTATTAAAGACCAAAAAATTATTGTGAAAAATGATGCTTGACACCACTGACAAACATTTCCGGCAGTTACTAATGACCATTAAAAAATATGAATCGACTAAAAAGTGTTTGTTGACAAATACCTTAACTGAATAATTTAACAGTATGTCACAATAAAAGGACGGATTTGAATCATAACATAAAACAAGTGTTTTAAAGTAAAACAGGTTTTTTTTGTGTTCTCAAGATATAATAACAAAATTGCATCAGTCAAGTCAAACTTTTGAAATACTTATTTTATTTAGTTGTCCTTGAGTATCCAATGTAAAAGGGAGCTGTTTTGATTTATTGTTTCATAACGTGGGAAATGTAAGGTTCTTCAAGGCTTTACACTGCAATGTGCTTTGACTTCACCTGGCTGATGTGTGTGTGTGTGTGTGTGTGTGTGCAGGTGTGTAAGAGGAAGTGCTCAGAGGTGCAGAGGTGCACCCCCTGTAAGCAGCCGCGCTGCGCCTTCGCTGCCCCTGACGGAGGGCTGGAGAACGGGGGAGTGGGAGGAGGTGGGGGAGAGGCCGCCTCGAACTCTGAAAGTGGCCACTGCCACCTTCCCCTCTGTCCACTTCCCTCCTCCTCCGCTTCTTCTTCCTCTGCCTCCTCCTCCTCCTCCTCCTCCTCCTCACCTGCTGATGGCTGCTGTGGTTTGGGTCTTCATGCTGATTTGCCGCACAGTTCAGACTCGTCCCCCTGCTGCCTGCATCATTATGACGACTGCCAGGCCAGAAGTTCTGACTCTGCTGATCACTCAAGTATCAACCACCTGCCTTCCTCCATCCTTCTTAAGGTCAGACTTCATCAAAGAGACACTTTGGCCTTTTTGTTTATATGTACTGATGTTTTCCGTTGGTTTGGTACAATGAATAATCTAAAATACTAAATACTAAAATACTACATTCTCATACAACTGAGCCACAGCATCTGAATTGTTGTTGCATGACTTTTACTAGACTGGAAGTGTGCGCGCTGGATGGATTTGTCTTCTGTGTATTATATGTATTTTTCCTTCTTCAGGTCCTCTCTCACTTGACGGTGAAGGAGCGCTGTCTGTGTGCCTCTCTGGTGTGTAAGTACTGGAGGGACCTCTGCTTGGACTTCCAGTTCTGGAAGCAAATCGACCTCAGTGGCCTACAACAAGTAAGTAACACAGAGTAATGCATTTTTTGTCTTCAGGAATGATTCTTTAATTTCAGTAGAGGAGTTTTCTACTTGTCTTTTCAGTTTTTCCCATTTTACATTTAAGATATTTTAGTTAATACTCTGTCTTGCACTTAGTGATAACTGTCTCCATAACCTTTTATTATTAACAACTACTGACTTTCAGCTCCTTGTGTTCACTTTTTTTATTTTTTTCTACCAGGTAAACGATGACCTCCTGGTTAAAATAGCATCTCGGAGGCAGAATGTGACGGAGATTAACATCTCGGATTGCAGAGGCGTCCACGACCATGGCGTGTCCTCCCTGGCCTCGCACTGTCCAGGCCTGCAGAAGTACACAGCATATCGCTGCAAGCAGCTTGGTGACATGTCCCTGTCGGCCTTGGCTACACACTGCCCTCTGCTGGTGAAGGTGCATGTGGGAAACCAGGACAAACTAACAGATGAAGCACTAAAAAAGGTATCGTTTAGAGCCGGAATAGACACCATTTCAATGTCTTGCTTGTCTGCGATATACACACCTCGTGTACTTTTTTTTATTACCGAATAAAAAGTGAAGTGATACTCCAATAAAATGATTCAGGTGAAGATGTCCAGTATTTTACCGTAGGTTTGTTCAATAATTGCTCCTTTTTTGCCTTTAGCTGGGAGAGCACTGCAGTGAGCTGAAGGACATCCACCTGGGTCAGTGCTACAGTATCACAGATGAAGGCATGGTGGCCTTGGCGAGAGGATGCCCTAAACTGCAGAGACTCTACTTGCAAGAGAACAAACTGGTGAGTTCCACACATCTCGTCTCGTACTTGTGCTTTTCCTCGTGGTTTCAGCTCGTACAGGAGCCAACATGTCTGTGTCTCTGCTGGCAATGTGAAGTGTGCATTCCTCTAAAAACTACGACTGATCTGGGGTTATGGGAATATTGTCAGTCTCACCGTGATGATTCACACACAAGTACGGCCTGGAACTGTACCCGATGTGCTTTCTCCCAATAAATGATTTGCCAGCTTTCAGATTTGCATCCACACCCACATTATCATGCAGATTTCTTATTTTTGGTTTAAGAATGAGCTGTTTTCTGAAGATCAGATCAGATCTTCGAGGTCCTTTTGTGTAGAAAATTGCAGTGTAATGAGGGGATGATGTTTTCTTACTAACTACTGTAACTCATTAATGCTCGAATATATATATATATATATATATATATATATATATATATATATATATGGTACATATCAACACCGCCCATATGTTTGCTGACTAATGCCTTAATCAGTTTAATGACTGAGCTCATTATCACAGCTGGAGTTGTTCATTAATCATGAGCATAGAATGACTTCAGACAGCTGTACTTCCCTTTTCACCCCCCCCCTCATATTTCTTTTAATAAAAACAGCATGTAGAAAGTGACTTTACTTTAAACACCACTAGATGTCACTGTTTTCCAATGCCTGCCAGCTTGTACACATCTCCTCCAAATCACCATCACATATCGTCTTTTACTTTATTTGTCATTTAGTGTTTAATTATGATCCAGAAAGAGAACATAAATAGTCATTTGGCATGGCCCTTTTTTTTTATTTAGATCTTCCTTTTCTCCCTAATGCTCTGGCACTTTTCCCTGCTAATATTTCTTTGCAGTCCATGAGTAATTATGACCTTGATGAATTAGTCCGCTTTAAGTTGTTAACAATAGCTCAGTTTGTTAAAACCCCATTCATCAATTTAACAGTATATGAAATTAGTGATTACCACTAGGTGAGAGATTAATATTGCTGCTGATAACATTTCAGCGCCGCAGAGTCCTTTTCAGACATCATTTTTCAGGCGTGAGATCGTTGCGGTTATTTTAGCTTCCTGTCATTAGGGTGGAGAGAAATGGGCTGCGCGTATCTGGGAATTGCTGTGTCTGTGCGCTCTGGTTGCTTGGCCTAAAATTGTCATTAAGTTTGGAAGGAATTAAGACGACCTAGAAACACTTACTTTTCATATTTCCACAGAGGCCATTTATTTTGTGTGATGGCTTGAACACTAAGGTTCCTTCCTCCTACTTCTCAGGGAAATGAAACCGATGTTGTTGCTTTGTGGGTAATTACAGTCTTGAAATGAGTTTGGCTGAATGTGTTGGCACTATGATATCCAAAAATGTGCCTGAACGCTAAGAGATGTTTGTTCATATCTTGCTTTTGTGCTCATTTAGACTTGAATGTCAGACTGTACAAGCTTTAATGTTATAATGATTACTATATTGTATCACGCGTGATCCATTTTAAAAGGTGACTTAACCATCTGTACTTTGAGGATCTTATTTCTCTCTGGGTCTGCTGTTTATAGAACTAATAGGAGCAGAAGCAGCGTGTAAAAAGACTTCATCTGAAGGTTCATGCAAAAAATGAAAAGTTCAACACACTGAACATTTGTTTGTGTTGAACCTTTGTTCTCTACATGAATTGATCCAGGATTGAGATGGACTTTAGTTTTTATTGTGCTATAAAATGCACAGTCATGGGACAATATATTGAAAGGCTCTTTAAGGCTACATTGCCTCCTCTCTCCTCCCCTCTCATCTCCTCCCCTCTCCTCCCCTCCCCTCTCCTCTCATCTCATCTCTTCCCCTCTCCTCCCCTCTCCTCTCCTCTCCCCTCTTCTCATCTCCCCTCTTCTTCTCTTCTCATCTCCCCTCTTCTTCTCTTCTCTTCTCTTCTCTTCTCTTCTCTTCTCTTCTCTTCTCTTCTCTTCTCTTCTCTTCTCTCCTCTCCTCTCCTCCCATCTCCTCTCATCTTCTCTCCTTTCCTCTCCCCTCTTCTCCTCCCCTCTCCTCTCCTCTCCCCCTCTCCTCTCCTCTCCTCTCTTCTCCTCCTCTCCTCTCCTCTCCTCTCCTCCCCTCTCCTCTTCTCCCCTCTCCTCTCCTCTCCCCTCTTCTCCTCCCCTCTCCTCTCCTCTCTTCTCCTCCTCTCCTCTCCTCTCGTCCCCTTTCCTCTCCTCTCCTCTCGTCCCCTCTCCTCTCCTCTCCTCTCCTCTCCTCTCCTCTCCTCTCCTCTCCTCTCCTCCCCTCTTCTCCTCTCCTCTCCCCTCTTCTTCTCTCCTCTCCTCTCCTCTCCTCTCCTTTCCTCTCCTCTCTCCTCTTCTCCTCTCCTTTCCTCTCGTCTCCTCTCCTCTCGTCCCCTCCCCTCTCCCCTCTTCTCCTCTCCTCTCCCCTCCCCTCCCCTCTTCTTCTCTCTTCTCCTCTCCTTTCCTCTCCTCTCTCCTCTTCTCCTCTCCTTTCCTCTCCTTTCTTCTCCTCTCCCCTCTCCTCTCCCCTCTTCTCCTCTCCTCTCCCCTCTTCTCCTCTCCTCTCCTCTCCCCTCTTCTCCTCTCCTCTCCTCTCCTCTCGTCCCCTCTCCTCTCCTCTCCCCACTCCTCCTCTCCTCTCCTCCTCTCCCCTCTTCTCCTCTCCTCTCCCCCCTTCTTCTCTCCTCTCGTCCCCTTTCCTCTCCTCCCCTCCCCTCCTCTCCTCTCCTCTCTTCTCCTCTCCTCCCCTCTCCTCCCCTCCCCTCCCCTCCCCTCCCCTGCCTTTCATGGTATAAGGAATCCTGTCTCTCCTAATCAATCACAGATGAGGATGAGCCTTTCACTCACTGTGATCTACCCTCTCTTTCTCCTCCTCCAAAATTGAATAATTGAATTGCAGCAGGATGTTTCTGTGTGGTCTTTTTCTTCGCCCTCTGCCTTTTTTCTTTGTCATTTTTTTCCTTTCTTTCCTTCCCTCCTTGTTGTCGTGGTTGTGGTTTCAGTTCCATGCTGGAGGGTCTTTTCTCTGTGTTAAGACCTTATCCAGCTCTGTAGAAGGTTAAACTGCTTTGTTTGAGTGGTGGAGGCAACGTCTCTGAATAAGCTTGTGCAGACTTAAGGAATACCAGCACTAACATTATTAGTATTAACTCTGCTAATGTTGCTCTCTTTAAAAAAAAGAAATAAAAATGTTTTGGCAGTAAGTTAACTCTCGAGGAAGGTTTTGGAAACTTTGAGTGGAGATATGTTTGTGCTATGATGCAGGATGTGCACTCACTGTTCCTTTAGTTGCAAAACACAAAGTTAAAGGACAATGATTATTAAACTGAAGGGCACACTAGTTTAAAAGAACACAAATGACAGTTGAAAGTTGCTAATGCAACGCTCACGATGTCTCCAGCAGTGACTAATGTCTCCAAATTTTGTTTACAGTTGACAAACTGACACTTGCTCTTTCATGGGTTGTTAGCCCGGGGCCGAATCAGCCCAGGGCTACAGATAACCCTGGGCTAACAGTGTGTTTTGTGAAAAGCAGGTGACTCTGGCGTCTCTGTGCCCCACTCCTTTTGACATCTACCCTGCATTCGTTATTGGCGTTCATCCAGTATTTATGCCAGAGTTGGTTATATTGCACCAGTTGCCTTTCAAGGCTTGTTTTCATCTTCTGAAGTGTATTTTCTTTCCCTCCCCATTCATATTCTGTGCTCTTCCACCACCTGGAAGGGCAAAGGCACTGAGAATAGCAAATTCCCCTTTTTCCTCATCTCACTTCAATTTGCCGTAGGGGGGGGGAGAGGCAACCCTGGAAGTTTAACTCTATGTGCTGTCAGTTTTGTAGACCAACTGGTGGACGAACTATACGTTTCACTCGTCACCCATTTCTCCATGTCGGTAACTTTGCTCCAATGTTCCTTTTAATTAAGCGCACATCGCAATCTGCAAACATTTTTGCTGGGGAAGCACTTTTCCTCTCTCTTAAAAAAAAAAAAAAACCTTTATCTGCTCTTCTGTCTTGTCAAAATCAAAGAGTGTGTGCACCTAATTGTCCTGCATGTGACGGGAATGTTCTTCCACTGCCTCATCTCAAATACATTGTGTCTGCCTACACACACTTTCTTTCCCCTCTCTTTCTCACGCAGACACACACAGGCTCTGATTATTTACAGTTTTAATTAGTCCAAAATGTGGAAATGAAAGTGTAATTGGAGATGACCTAACATAGATTACCATGTGCCCTCAATTTAGGTGTAATTACCACTCAGCATGTACAATCAGAGCTTCTCTCCCGTGCTTTTAACACGTTTCCCGGCTCTCTCACTTTGGAGTTTGGCATGTGTTTGTCTGTGGAACAGCATGAAACGCTGGAAAGGACAATCTGTCAGCGTGAATGGTGTTTCTTGGCTATTGGTCAGCGAAGGAGGCCTCATCTCCCAATCTGATTGGCTGTCTGCCGTGTCAGTAGTCAGTAGCAGTAGAAGGGGGAATGACGGCGAGGATCCACTGGTCCAATCAAACATAATCGCAGATTAAATTGTATATTGACATTAGCAGATTTAATTATCCGGATGACAGAGAGCAAAGACAAAGGAAGTGATAATGATAGCTGTCAGTTATTATGCGATAGACCTTTTGACATTAACCAACACACACACACACAATAAAACACACAGAGGCCTAGTTAAAACGGTCAGAGTGGGAACACACATGGGAACAGATGAATTGAATAGCTGCCAGCTGCACTGGAATCTCCTCTGGAAACTTAGTTCACGTATTTGACTGTAATTAGAGATAAATAGATCTACTCTGGCCAGCCACACTCGCACTCACACTCTCGCACTCGCACACACACACACTCTCGCACTCACACTCGCACTCTCGCACTCGCACACACACACACTCTCGCACTCACACTTGCACTTACACTCGCACACACACTCTTGTACTCACACTCACAAACTCTGACTCACACTCGCACTCACACTCTCGCACTCACATTCACACACTCTCACTCACACTCACACTCTTGCACTCGCACACACACTCAAGATCTGCCCAATCCCGTCCAGTCTTCATAGACTCTATTTTAGACTTTTCAGGATGTTAAATGCCATGTGATGTATTTAGTCAGTGTAACTGCTAATAGCGCTGGATTATGTCTGTCATAAGTATGGAAAAGCTCTGCTTCCATCCAGAATTTCCATGCTTTCATGTCATCAAGACGTCTCTTTTGTTTCTCTTTGTCTTTTTCTCTCTGTGGATTTGGGAGGTAGCCATTTCTAGGTATGGTCCAAAATAAACTTTACTGCACCATATTTAAAAATAATTATAAAACGCGTAACGTTTTCCTCATTTCCATTCCATTCCCTTAATGCCTATTTCTAAATATGCTGTTGTTGTATTCTTGATGTTCATTCATAATTTGTGGTTATTGCAGTGGTGAAATGTTCGCACTATGGTCGGCACTTTCTTTATCAACTAATCAATCAACAATTCTGGTAATGGATTAATTGCTTTAAATGACCCTGTGTAGTTTTTAACCACTGGGAGCGCTACAGAATGTTTTTAGTGTCGAGTTTTCGTTTTTTTTCCTTTGTGTCCATCATGCACGCTGGGGCACGACATTGCAGAATTTAAAATATTTAAAGAATTGACTGAAAATATTTTACGAGCAAGGAAATGGCCTCAAGGGTTAGCACTATGTGTTTTTAGTGAGTAACACTGACTGTAAACATAACCGTAGTAGGTTATAACTACATAACTACTAGTAGGGCACCTTTTTTAAAGTAATTTTTTAAAGCAAAAATGTCAAAAACCCTGGTTTCAGCTTCAGTGTCTTTATAATGTAATGTCGTATTTGCGACACTGCAAACAGCAGTTGACAAAAAAAATCTCTTCTTCAGGAGCTTTTCATCGTGTTACATAGTCTTCATCAACTTAGCAAATTTCCGTCTGCTGATACATATATATGTGATACCATCAGAAGAAGCGAGTTTTAGGGATTTGAGAGAGGAATTTAATTTGCTCTATTTTCTGACCTTTTACAAGCCAAACAATTCTTCAGTCCTTAGTTGCAGCCATAAGTGTCTGACTCATTACGGTAAGGACATAGGGTTAGTTTGTAAAGTTATAAACTTAGTGAAGAATTATACTCTTTAAACCTTTTTATTTTCACCATTACCACTGCTTACATTCTCAGTATGTAGTCTAGGCAAACAGCACATTCCTCTCTCCGATATCCTGCTTCATTGCTCTTTTGAAGTGCCTTCGTATCGATCTGTGTCCCAAAAAAGCTGCTGTGCATGCGTGTGTGTGTGTGTGTGTCCGGGGCGGTTGCTGATCGGCCTTTGCCTGAAGAGTAATCAGATGCATTAATGAGCTCTGACTTTAACTTGGACAGCCGGCTGCACTCAGACACAGACATCGTCGATATGTTCCCTCTGCCGCATGGCCGAGAACAAAACAAGTTTTAAGGGAAGAAAGTGAAAGCACTTTTTGGAAATGTGAGCCTGTGAAGTGTGCCTCCAAAGCGATACTTCACCTTGCTACAATGTTTTCTTTTCAACATTAGTTACCCCAGGAAAAGATTCAACATCAACATGAGGCATTTCCTCCTGACTCTATCAATAACACGGGTGAAATTACTTTTTGAAAACGAAGAAAAAGACCTTGGAGTGGCAGGATGCTCACTTGGATTCCCCGAGTGGCTCATCGAAATGTTTAAAGTATTAAAGTTGTGGAAAGAAGAAGAAAGAAAAGAAAGTCAAGTGAATGTCAATGACACAGCCGATATCGCTGGCTCCATTGTTGAACAATGACAGAGGCCATAAATGACAGCGGTTATGTCGGAATCAAATATATATGTTTGGCAGGGAAAAATGAAGCTGCAGTCATAAAGTAAACTTCTGCTGGTAATGTCTACATCCCCTTTGAGGTGGTGCTGGTAGTGGTAATAGTAGTGGTAATAGTAGTAGTGATAGTAGTGGTGGTAGTAATAATAGTAGTAGTAATAGTAGTAGTAGTAATAATAGTAGTCGTAGTAGTAGTAATAATAGTAGTAGTAGTAATAATAGTAGTAGTAGTAATAATAATAGTAGTAGTAATAATTGTAATAGTAGTAGTAGTAATAATAGTAGTAGTAATAATTGTAATAGTAGTAGTAGTAGTAGTAGTAGTAGTAATAATAATAATAGTAGTAGTAATAATAGTAATAGTAGTAGTAGTAGTAGTAATAGTAGTAGTAGTAATAGTAGTAGTAATAATTGTAATAGTAGTAGTAATAATAGTAATAGTAGTAGTAGTAATAATAGTAATAGTAGTAGTAGTAGTAATAGTAGTAGTAGTAGTAATAGTAGTAGTAGTAATAATAGTAATAGTAGTAGTAGTAGTAATAATAGTAGTAGTAATAATTGTAATAGTAGTAGTAATAATAGTAGTAGTAGTAATAATAGTAGTAGTAGTAATAATAGTAATAGTAGTAGTAGTAGTAATAATAGTAGTAGTAGTAATAATAGTAGTAGTAATAATAGTAGTAGTAATAATAGTAGTAGTAGTAGTAATAATAGTAGTAGTAATAGTAGTAGTAGTAGTAATAATAGTAGTAGTAATAATAGTAGTAGTAGTAGTAATAATAGTAGTAGTAATAGTAGTAGTAGTAGTAGTAGTAGTAGTAATAATAGTAGTAGTAGTAGTAGTAGTAATAATAGTAATAGTAGTAATAATAATAGTAGTAGTAATAGTAGTAGTAGTAATAATAGTAGTAGTAGTAATAATAATAGTAGTAGTAATAGTAGTAGTAGTAATAATAGTAGTAATAGTAATAGTAGTAATAATAGTAGTAGTAGTAATAGTAGTAATAATAGTAGTAGTAGTAATAGTAGTAATAATAGTAGTAGTAATAATAGTAGTAGTAGTAATAGTAGTAGTAATAATAGTAGTAGTAATAATAATAGTAGTAGTAATAATAGTAGTAGTAATAATAGTAGTAGTAGTAATAGTAGTACGCACAGAACATTTTTCACAATCACAATCTTAGTTTGCCGTCAGTTTCCTCTTGGATCCACACTCTGAGAAGAAGTCAGGCTTCAGAAGGATCAGCAGAGTCGGGGCTTTGCAGCGGAGCTGTTCAGAAGCTCTGGAGCCTGGGGGAATGTTAGCTGTGGTAATACACATTTAGATAGTTAAATCAATAGTTGCAGCAGTAATAGCAGTATATAAGATTATGGTATATAAAAAGTAGGTCCTGCTGTGATGGTGTTTTAATGGCACCTTTACATTGCTTTGTGTATCTGAGACGTTGGAGGTAAACTCCTTTGGGGTCGATCCGAGAATATTGACAACATTTTATACCTTTTTTAGTTTAGTAGTATTTTAACTCATTCATTTATTTGCTGGTTTATATGCCTTTTCTTCTTTTTAGAACAAGAACCAAATCCAGCGTGTCGTAACTTCAGCTCTAAAATGACTGGAAACACTCAGATCTCTTGAATAGATGAATACTTTCTACACTTTAATATTTTGTATATTAATTAGTTTTTATGGGTGGGAATGGATTGTTTTGGTTGTTTTAATGTTTGCTCCAAATTGCCCCTTCAGGGACAATTAAGGTCCTAGAATTGAAGTCGAGGGGAGAGTAACTGCATCACAGATCAGGTCAAATCCCTATAATGACCTTAAGAGTGACGTAGTTTTCGCTCGGGCCTCGTATCAGAACTCTTTTTCTACCAAACGTCTACAGCACTGGATCCCAGTTCACGTGCTCCTGCTTGATGTGCGTAGTTTTCGCCTGCAGAGGGTGTAGCAGGACCGTATAAGTGCAGTAACACCACAGTGGGCGAGCAGTGAGCAAAGTGGCATTCTTCATATACTTGTACTGCACGTAAAATATTCCATTTTTAGGATATTAATAAATATTTGAGTAACCCAATTTCCCCCGTATTTTTCTTTGTGGTTAATGTCCCGGCAACATTTTGTTGGAAGGAATATTCACAAGACGTCCCTTTTGATTTGGATAATGCTTTCTAACCTGTTGATACTAAGGCCAGGTATTTGTGGTGGTGTGTGTTGTGGTGTTTCCACCTTCCATGTCTCCTGACTGGCATGTCATTTGTGTAAGAATTTGAATTCTCTTGAAATGAAAATAAGCACATTCTCACCTGTAGTCAGAATGTGTGAATGGCCTTTGCAGTAATAACACATAATCTTTTCGTACTGTATGTTGTAGCAGCACTCATCTCCATGGCGTTATCAAGCATTCGCCCCGCAGCTACCGGAGAACCTGGAAAAGCACTGAAGAATGTTAATGTGAATGTGACGTCCATTTCTATTCCTTTTCTATTCATTGCTTACTGTGGCTCGGCACATGGAGAGACGGCAGCCAAACATTTCTTACTAGTGTGCACGCTGAGCAAAAAGTTAATAACTCGCCGTTGTTAGGTTTCATAAGATCACACTTTGTTGTAAATATGGAAAAAGCAACACATATGTTGAGGGAAGTTAAATAGAGTAAGAGAAATCGATTGATTTGAAGTTAATTGGCAACTATTTGTATCTGTTTGTTTCAGTAATTTGTTTAAAGCAAAAATGCCAAACATTTGTTGGTTCCAGCTTCTCAAATGTCAGGATTTGATGCTTTCCTTTGACATGGTATAATCATATAACATATAACTTAATGTCCTTTAGGTTTGGACTGTTTGTCACATAAATCAAGCGATTTAAATACTTGACCTGAGACTTTTTGGAAAACATGATACGATGCACAGAACTTTTGATGATTAATCAATCGTTTGAGTTTGTTTTTTAAGCAAAAATGCAAACAATTGATGGTCTTAAGTTCTCAGATGTGAGAATTTGTTGCTTTTCTTGGTCTGACGTAGAATTAGTTTGAGTTGTGGACTGTTGGCTGGACAAAACAAGACATTTTAATGACATTGCCTTGTGCTGCAGGATATTATGATGAGTATTTTTCACGCCTTTTTTTTTTTTACATCTGCTAGACCAATTGAGAAAATATTAATAAATGATGAAAATAATCGAAAATTGCAGTCCAAGAGCTTATTGTGTCAGTTGTTCTTTTTTCCCTTTTAAATCTAGCAATTTGTGACTTTTTAAACCAGCGATTATTTCACTTAAAATACAATTACAGCGACTCTGAGTTTGATATTTTGGCACTTGGTTCACAACTGTGAGCCGGCAGCAAGTTGGAAAGGTTTTGGCAACACAACGGCCCGTAACTTTTTGACAATCAAGTTAGGTGAAAACATTTTTGGCACCCATTGCCTTTCTCCTCGGGGCCCGTGCTGGGCTCTGACCTGGCCAGTGTTTAAAGAGCATTGCTTTCGGGGCCTTCTGTTTATCCAGCTCCAGACAGCAGTAGCTTCTGACACCCAGCCAGGGATGTCACGATGATTCATGGGCCTTTCCGACACCTCGCTCACGCCTTTACTCTTCTTAATCTCTTTGCGCTCTTTCCCTTCCTCTCCCTCTCCCTCTCTCCGATGATGAGTTTTCCTTTTGTTTGAGAAGGGCAGAAATGATGTCATCATTTAAAGCAGGAGCCTGAAGCCGGGACGGAGGCCTCGCCTTTTAGCCCGGTGGACTAGTTTGTGTGTATCATGATGAATAGCCTTCCTTGGGGATTCACTCCGGTCCTGTGCTGTGGAGAAAAGACAGAGAGAGAAAGTCTACATGCCTTTTTCAGCTTACTTTAAACTCTTTATCGTCCCGCTACTCATCCCATCGCTCTCCTCCTCCTCTCTCAAACAAGCCATATCCTCCCTCTGGATTTCTTTCTCCCCATCTGTCTCCCTCTGCTCCCTTTGTCTGCGTCTCTTAATGATTGAGAGGCCAAAGCAGCTCTAATCGCTGACTTCATTAGTGATGATTGATAAGAAAAGGTGTGTGTCTCTATGAGCGTCTATAGGGGTTGTGTGTCCACGTGTGTGTGTCTACTATCTTACCTGCCACCAGACGTCACCCTTCTGCCGGCACCTGTGATGCATTTGGGGCCAGTGATAGCAGTGGCGGTTCAATACTCGGGGTAATGAATGTGTTTAATAAGCACAGTGGGTCGATGGGCTTAATGAAGGTGTGACAGAGGATGGGCCTGGAGAATGCTGCCGTAACGAGACTCTAACGAGCCTCTGGGGTTAACAAGGTCACGCTATAATCGGAATTCCCTCACCTGTGCACTTTCTGTCTGTCTCTCTCTGTTTTTCCCCCCGTGCTCCAGTTCTCGCGCTCCGCCTCCGCGTTCTTGTTTACTACAGTGCATTTGTTTGTCACTTTGTGATGTTTTTACTCCCGTCCATCTCCTGTTGCGTCTCTATCTGCATGCTCTACAGTGCTTCCCTCTGCCTTCTCATTATATCCCTCATTGTTTCTGTCCGTCTCCCACATACGGTCGCCTGTTAGCGTCTGTCTCGCTGCAGCAGCTTGTCCATCTTTTCAAGGACGACCCAGCCAAGGAATGCTGGCTGAAATCAATGCTCTGGAGTAGTGTGAGCCCTTTTTTCCTTTCTCAGAAGCCTGCGACGATATTTCTGGAAGCTCGGAGCCTTTGTTGAAGCGGGTCCTGACTCTCTGTTCCAGAGACTGACAGCTGAACATCAGGCTGCTCTACTTTTTGTTGTTGACTTTCATAGAAATTTGAGAATTTGCACATTTTTGTTTAGAGCTGACTGCATGGCACTGGTGCTCATTTGAATGCAGACAACGTTTTGAACAGTCTAGGTTTTCACTATTGTAGATTTAAGTTACTGTTGTTTACAAGTGTTGATTGTTTGAACATCAAATTCAAATGTTGTCCCTTCATGCTACATCTAAATATCACTTTGTAACATGCAACTGAACAGCATATTTCATTTGCAAAATGAGGTTGATGAGGAGTGTTGGACGCTATAATTAAATGTACATTATTATTATATACAAACCGGAAATCATATAAGGTTTGTGGCCACAGAAGCTGCAGTTGAAATACACCTGTAACCTGAAACTTAACAAAACCTTTAACATTTGATTATAGGATGCATTTTCACACAGGATTCAGCGTGTGTCGCTCACACTAATAGTACGGTCATAGTTGCGTCCGACCGGGGATGTGATTGGTTTGCGTTTCCTTGTCAGGCTGCTCCTCTAGCACAATATAGCATATAGTGTATAGCACGATATAGCATATATATATGCACTTGTTGGTACAGTTTTGGTTTTGCTGGAAATATTGTTATTTTAAGTACACATGTTGGTGAGTGCTTGTTTTTTTTACCTTCTTTCTTTCTTGGTGGACAGTTGGTTGGATTGTAAGTGAATAAAGGATTCCTGCTCTGAATACGTTCAGCAGAGCACATTGTTTGTTTTCCCCTCTCCGTACTACTGAAGAATACCAAAGGTGGTCGGTGGGTTTTATAAGCATTAGGTTTCTACTTCTTACTGAGATTTTATACATTCTGGTGGTTTTTCGTTGTTTAATCAGTTCACAATATCATTTTAGGCCTGCGATTAGTTTTCTTTTGAAAATGTTTCGATTAATCAGTTCATGATTAACTTCAAAAAATGACTAAAAGTATGAAAAGTAAAAAAAATAATAGTAGATGATTATCACAATCCTACATTTTTCTTGCTTACTAAGACAGGCTGCTAAAACAAAAGCAATATATTCAATTTACAATTTCTAATATGAAATAGAGAAATGGAAACAAATGGCAGCTGTTTGGGAAGCTGTTTATTTTTACTATATAAATGACTGAAACAATCATTGTTTAATAAAACTTTTATTTCACTCTATTTCACGTTGGCAATTTTAAAGACGACACCATTTTTTTTTTAGACTTTTGAAAGATAGTCGTAAAGCATTGATTTATAAATGTATAATGTATGATCAACAAAAACAAACAAGGCAGTGTTTAAGAATTCAAGAATTTATGGGATTTATTTTACATTTCCATTAAACTCTGAAGTCAGCAGACCTGCCATCTGCCGAATTTATCCAAAACTTTGCTCGGTAGAAAAATCTAAATTTTTGCACGTCATTATCACACTTTAGTTGAATCCTCTGTGTCTCACAGCGTCACTAGCTTGTATTGCTAAACAGCTAGCTGATGTTAAATGAGCTGCCAGATAAGCAGCATGCCGGCCACCTGTTGAGCAGTACCTGGTTTGTATATAGTCTGTCTTCTGCAAGAACTTGCCTTCACTTCTTGACAAAAGTGCCTGAACCACGAGCAGCATATTGTGTCTTCATCACTTGTCATGTTTTGTTGCACCAACGGGAGCTTCTTTTTCCAAACTGATTTATTTTCTTCCACTTCCTGCTCACATCCACCTTCAATTTAATTTTCTTTCACTACAAATGTTCCTCACCTGTCTCTTTAGTGCTGATGGGTTCATAAGAGCTCACGTTATGTGTTTTTCAGAGCGTTTCAATCAATCATATCTGTAATGTGAGAATTTCTGAAGTTGCAAAGAGACCGTATATTTCATTTAGATTAAAAGGCTGCGTTTCTTTGACTGATATAGTTGTGACTTTTAACTTCTTGGTCCTAACAAAGTCCACTTTTGTGTGTGTTTAAATCTCCTTCTGCTTGTCCAGAGTGGTAATATAATCGATGTCTATAATGTTAAACTCTGCAGCAGTTTTTCTCCTCTGTGGTCATCAGTACACCACCCACTCCTTTCTTTGAGAGGCAGCCATTACTCTCTGCTTCCTCTCTTTCTGGCACCAGCATTTCACCAGTGGAAAAGTGTGACTTCCTGAACCTCACATTTCTTCGCCTGGTGCTGCCAGAGTGCAACGCCGTTATGAGATATAGCGCAGAGACAAGCGATCGATAATAATGGTGCACTTAGCCGGGCTAATTAACAGCTATGTATAAGTGGAGAAGGCATCAGGCGGCATCAAGGAGGTTGTGTCCTCACCGTCGAGGCCCCAGATAACCTTTTGAAGCATAGATCACTACGGCATGGTTTACATCACGGGCTGCGGGTCCGAGCAGCTTGCTAGACACCTCGCACATCGCTCTGGCTGAACTTTATCAACGGGAAGGATTAGCGCGGGTCCTGGAGGTGAGCAGAAGTTCGATTGACGTTGTTGCCGCTGCAATGAAAACACATTTACTCTGTGGGCGATTAGGACAACTTTATTTGTCTTTTAAGTGTACCTGGAAACAAATTAAACATCTACATTTGTACCTTGTTTCCTCATATTTCTCTCTCCTCTCCTTTTCATTCCTCCTGTCATTCAAAACGCTTCGCCCCTCTGAGAGTGAGAATGACATGAACGGCAGATTTTATTGTCACCTGTCACTCCAAATCCCGCTCTCCCTCTGCTCTCTCCTTAAATCTTCCTTCCTTGCCCTCTCCCTCTCTTCTCCCTTTGCTCCCCTCCTCAGTTCCCATCCGATCTACCTCCAGCGTGAATTTGGCTTTGCTAAATTAGCTCTCTATTAAAAGGGAATTTGGCGAAAATGAGCGCGCTCCAGAGGGCACAGATAAAAACGAAGGCAGAGCCAAAGGGCTGCCCGGCTGCCCGGCTGCCTGCCTGTCTGGCTGCCTGTCTGGCTGCCTGTCTGGCTGCCTGTCTGGCTGCCTGTCTGTCTGGCTGCCTGTCTGCCTGTCTGGCTGCCTGTCTGGCTGCCTGTCTGGCTGCCCGTCTGGCTGCCTGTCTGGCTGCCTGTACCCGGCTGCATCGTGTATTTTGGAGCATGCAAAGTAAGTTATGTGTGTTGTTGAGTGAAGGCAGCTGATTTGCATTTAGATAAATCCCTCTGGATGTGGGATTGTCATTGAGATGCAGGGGGCTGAATCCAGTGGCCACCTACCCAGGCAAGCACTACCTGCAGGAGAAGGTGTGTGTGTGTGTGTGTGTGTGTGTGTGTGTGTTTGTGGGCTGTGTGTGAGCTCTTAGTATGCTGCACTACCTGGAGCATTTGCCCCACTTTCTAGACAGCGGTTAAGGGATGGAAATATGAGGCATTACTGGAAACAAATATGTGTTCACGTGTGTGTGTGTGTGTATGTCTGCACAAAATAATTTTGTAGCTGACCTTTCTATACCTGCACAAGACTAAAAGTGTGACTAATAAGAACTGACTGCACACAACTGGCAGCCACTACATCCCATTAGACATACTGTTGATACAGTATGTTAAAAAGCAAAGTACTGCTGAAGGTGTGGTTGTCCACATTTCAGTCTGTCCTTCATCTCTTACAGTTGCAAAACAGCAGGAAGTGGTTGGTATGCACTGTCCAGAAGCTGACAGCTTTCATTCGTTGTGTTTAAATGATATAGCTACGGCCCCCTTTTTGCTGGCCAGCTCAAATCGTCACCTGTAATATATGTTCTCTGGCGGGACTTCATGACGAATGCATTTCCATTCCTTACTCCTGTATGCTGATGCACGGAGCCCAATCCTGCACTCGGAGTCTCTGTTATTCTCGTGTCAAAATTTTAGGTGAAATGGTTCCGAATCGTTGAGTTCATTTTACATTTGCAGGAAAAAACTGTGAAGGATAGTCTGTTCAAACTACAATACCTAAAGCTTGAGTAGGTATCAATTTGGCAAGAAGTGGCATCAGACGCTGGATCACTTGTTATTGATGTCAGTGTTTGTGCCGGGCGGTGGGGTTCAGTGCTTTACGCCTGTTGATGGATTGGCAGAGGGGGAGGCGGCTTGCTGCTGATTGACAGTCAGGGCTGAGTGTGGGCAGATGGGCTGTGGTGGCTGTAAATATGAAGCCTGTGTGACAGGTGAAGGTCAGTGTGGTGGGAGGTAGAGGAGCAAATGAGCCTGGTGGGAGGGTGATGTGCTCTAGGTGTGTGTGTGTATGTGTGTGTGTGTGTGTGTGTGTGCGTGTGTGTGTGTGTGTGTGAGAGCAGAAGCTAGCTAACGCGTAACACAGTGAATCTTGGTTTTGGTTTGTATGTGTGTTCCTGTGTGTAAGACGTTTTTTAATCTCCCATTATTAAAGCTGTTGGCTTCAACACACTTGTTACAAAAACCCAAAGACGTCCAGTCTTTGCTCCAGCCCGGTTCTGGCACACTTGATCCAATTTAAAGCCACGAACGATTGGTTTACACCGCCATTTCTGCCCAAACCGTCACAGTGGACGTTACAGGTGTGAGCGGATGCAACTGTTGTTCCCACATCTTGAGAGAACTTTCCCAATCGTGGCATCCGGGATCAAGCTACGGCACTTGACTCGCGGACCGCAGGACTCTGGTGGGACGACATGTGGCGGACTGTGTTTACGTCAATGATGATTGGTGCTCAAACATAGTCAAAGTCGATAAATCTCTGATGTCTGATTTATGTTAAAGGTGTCGGCCGTAATATCTGCGCAGAGAATCCATGTTTCTGTTGCTGCATTTTACATTCCGCCTCATGCAAATTTCTTTCTTGTGTAGCATAAATGGACGAAAATCGTATTTCATTGTGCAACCCTGTTACATAATGAAAATAAATGATCCTTGAATCCTTGAGAAATCACAGCTCAATACGTAACCCAATGTTCTTTCCATTTAGTTTAGAACTGAACATCAGCACTAAACACTTTTGTCATTGGCCAATTGTTGAAGATATCCAACATTTGGTCACATACGATATGTACAGTAATATCATTATTAAGGAGTTGTGCTAAACTGGACATTTTTCCCTGTTTTCTCTGGTGGACAAACAAAGCTGACAATATTAGTTAACTCAAATATATCTTGACTATGATTTCTCGTTACTTACACGGCCAATATACACGCGTAATTACTTAATCCAGTTTCTATACAGTTTTTCTAAAACTGCAACGCTCTATATTACTTTCTTTGTCTGAACCGTAGGGATAGAAATGGTCATTTTAAACTGATTCCTTCTCTTTGACTGTGTCTGTGCAGATGCACATTAATGGTATTCAGGAAACTCTTTGCTCTACAACCCTCTTTTACTGTACCTTCCTCCATTGATGTCTTTCTCTTCCTCTGTAAATCCCTCTCTTCCATGAGTAATCCATTGTGGTGTTCCCATGTCTGCTGGAGCCGTGCCAGAGTAGTGTGGGATTACTACGGCTGGAGACGCACACGCACACACGGCCCTATATATACACTTTCAAATGTCTCCCTTCACTATGTGGGGCACCACAGGAATGAGCCAGGGGACATCCATGTTGACTGTTGGGGCCTGTCTGGACTCAAGGGATTCTTCTGTAATGCACGAGGTCAGGGAAACCTTCCCTCCTCCTCCTCCTGCAGAGTTGTGTCAAGGGAAGATGGTTTAGTCACTTTCTCACACTCATCTTTGAGAGTCTGGCAGCTCGTGTGCAAGAACTGAAGCGATTGTTAAGTCAGGTGAATCAGCTTGGTTAGACAGAAAAGGAAAAAGGGGGAGAGAATATAGATATTATGGATAATATTTTTAAATTTGAATGCTGTGGGATTCTTTGAATGATCGTGTATTTCTCAGCATTATTCATGGCAGTGGCCTCGATCAATGGTCTTTTAAATATGCTGGATATATGGGTGAGATGAGTGTCCAATCTCCGTCCCACTGAACTGACGGAGCTTTTCAAAATGCTCTTTCCCACTTTTTAAAAAAAAAAGGAAGTTAGTGTGGATGTTTATGTTGCACGGTGGCGCTTTAATGCAACTCTACTGGCTTGCATTGGTGGACAGTAACTAAGTACTTTTATTTAAGTACTGTACTTAAGTACATTTTTGAGGAACTTTTACTTCAGTATTTCCATTTACAGCTACTTTATACTTCGACTCCACTACAGGTCAAAGGGAAATATTGTACTTTTCACCCCACTACACTTATCTAAAGTAGTGTTATGGTAAGGATCCTACACTCTGTCCATTTGAGGAAAAATGTCCATGTAGGACTTTTGTAACACAGTATTTCTACACTGTAGTATTCCTACTTTACTTAAGTAATATCTGAGTACTTGGCCCACCACTGCTGCTACTGTAGGAAGTATAAAGCCTCCTCTGCTGCACATAGTGTTGCTGGCCAATTCATTTTACATGCCATATAGATTCACTGGCAAATATCAACATGTGCAGATGGATCATTCTGTCTGTGTACTTGACATATGGGATGGTAAAGATGAGAAAAGACTCCCATTGAAATGTTCATGCAAAGACAACTCGAGACCTTTTTATGTTTGCACATTTGTTAGAAATACGGTGAATTGCCAATACAGTGCTCTACAGTACATCTATGGAAAACATTTTTTATTTCTCTACTCGTAATTATGATTTACGATGAGGATGTAAAAACTATTTACAAGTTGGAAATTGTTAATGGTTCCAACTTGGTGATGACTTGGTGATATAGCGGCTACACTTTCTCACAGCGCTTTAATGGGATCAGGTGTGCAAAAAAATTTAAATAAATAAAAAAAGTGGGAATAAAACCAGCAGGACAGCTGACCCCCAAACTAAATAAAGCCTCTTTAAAGAGCTTCTGAATGGATTAGTTTGCTCATATCACCAACAAAAACATTTTTAATCAACACAAGTTTTCATTAGATTTTTTTTTTTTTTTGTCAAAATAGAAAATAATTTATTTTAGAGAAACAAAATAAAAAATTTTTTACCCACGTTTTTATTTTCTTCTTGTGATACAGTAGTGTTATTGTTCAGATCAAAAACAAAAAGCTACAGTACAGATCTCATCTTACTTGCTAGGATTTATTATTTAATTTACTATAAACTTGATTAGATTTTGATTTGTAACTCACCTTCTGCAGCACAATACCTTTGACACTGCAATTTTAAATTATTAAGTTAGTCTATGAATGTTAATTAAAGGTACCCTGTGGACTTTTTATTGTTAACAAACACTTGATTAGATACAAAAGACATCTTTGCCTCATAGTACGAGAGATGTCAGTATGTGACCATGGTTTG
Source organism: Bovichtus diacanthus (assembly GCA_943590825.1). NCBI lineage: Eukaryota > Metazoa > Chordata > Actinopteri > Perciformes > Bovichtidae > Bovichtus > Bovichtus diacanthus. The sequence continues at coordinate 334,836 of CALSBV010010454.1, forward strand.
TGTATTATATATTATATTATAGTATTATATAGTGTAGGGAGGCTGTCTTTCTACTTTGTCAGCTGACGCTATATGAGAGGACAGAGGTGAGGGAAGTTTGCTGACTGGGGGAATTAAAGAGTTCTCCGCTGCTATATGGGACTCAGCAAGATCATGTGTGTGTGTGTGTGTGTGTGTGTGTGTGTTTGTGAGTGTGTGCAGTCTCATCCTGCCTCTCTATTTTACTTTTCCCCCTCCCCTCGTCTCTCCTCTCTGTCTTTCTCCCTGTAATAAAGAAGAGTATTTATTTCCCCCTCTCTGGCTCTCAGGTCTCTTAAAGGGAGTCGGGGACTGCGCTGATATTAGACTGTATGTGTGTGTTTCTACGTGCGACAGTGTGTATGTGCGCGTGTGCGGCCGCTGCCGTTCTCTCACTCTCACGCTGTGCTGTCTGCTTGTCTCATCACCCATCCCAAACGTACAGTTGCGTCTTCTTGCGTGCTAACACACCGAGATTGAAAGTTGCTGATTCCGAGCCGCGGGGACTCGTCGAGGAGAGGCCTCTGGCGGGGGCTGATTGAGCTGTGCTCAGCTGAGGTAGAAAAGTTACAGTAGCACGCTATTACCTGCCAGTGTCGATGGAGTTTATTAGCATTACAGATACGCTCTGACAGAGCTCGGTGCAGCCATGCAAATAATTTTATAACTCCAGTCCACAGGGGAGTTAAAGGCTAAAAAGGTTTGTCTCATTCGTGTCAATGAGACTTCAACTTGCTCTCTTTAGATGCTTGCATGACAGTTTACAAAGTGATGAAAATATTTCTTTTTCTCGTGTGTAAGTTTACGTAAGACCTCTTTAATTGCGAAATCAACCACTGTGACTTCCGATAGCTCCGATTACTTCCTCCTGACACGCAGCTGTGTTGTTGGACCGGACCTCCCCACGTTACATGTTTCTTCTGAATTTCCTTGAGCAAACTAATTAGGATAATAATAATAATAATCGAGGTCACCTTACATTGTTTACAAATGTTGGTTGGGACTATTTACGTGAGTCCAAAAAGAGCAATGTTCTTTCTTCCAGAGCAGAGATGGGCTCAGAGCGTGATGCTGGTGAATTAGCTCTTCACGGCTGTGGGACTGAGCCTGACAGTTGGCACAATGAAGATGATTTATGACCGGCCAGGAGAGTCAGAGATGGATGAGGAGAAATAACTTTGATCAAAGTTTTCTTCTAACACGTGAAAGCTCCTTCTTAGTCCCTGTTGATTTCCGACAGTGGCCTGACTTTATTTTCCAGAGGGAAGCAGCGGAGTCTGTTGTTTTTGTAGTTGTACGCTTGCACACAGTGCAAATACTTTTGGATGCAGAATCAGAAATACACATAATCATTTGCCTATGATTAAGAATATTTTGGTAAGCACTTATCATTATGCTGCCATGAAGCCAACACTTTGTCAACATGCTTACAAGATTATGAGAAATTTAACAGACACGATTACAGTTTCTGAAGTGAGTTTGTGTTGAAGCTGCCTCAGCACATACTGTATCAGAGCTTATGTTACACACTACTTTTAATTTAGTCCTCACATAAAGAAACGTTTTTATTACTAATTAGTTCTGTCAACATTTAAAGCCGGTTGTTCTCTGCTGCTGTCTGCTAGTGGCAGTTCATTTATGTCCCTATGTAGTCGCCTCTTTGCTAACTGTAGGGTCAATTTGTATGAACAGCCTTAGCTAAATAAATGCATAAATAAACAGTTATCATAAGCTGACAGGTGTGTATCTTTGTTTTAAATGAAAAGCCCAGTAATTCCATATACTGATACCAAATGATCCATAACAATGAATATGTCTTATTTTAGGTTACATTAGCCCATTACTGTAGCTGGGTAATTATTATTACTAATTATTAAGTAATGTTCTTATTATGAATTAATGACGCAATTTGCAATGAAACATTTTTTATTAAAAAAACGTAGCATAACTACATATTTTAAGGTTAATAATAGACATGTTCATCTTGACGTGCACTCGCCCTGATTTGAGTCCAGCCAAGAGCCTTAGCTGCACGTCCTTCTCCATCTCTCAAAACAAATGCCCTGTAAAACAGGAATAAAACAGGTGACATAAAAGGCCACCTCCTTCCAAACAGGAGACAAACACAGCTTAGTAATTGGACACATGCACGGACACAGATATTTAGGCTTGTTTTGTGGCCTCTTAGATGTTCTGTTGCCAAGACTCCTGTGGCTTTCAAGCACAGTGTGTGTCCATCCCTGTTCACCTGCTGCTTTTCTGCAGGTCAAACCCTAATCCCATGAAGGGGTTTGGGGCCAGTTGCCCCCAGGAAGGGGTTTATCATGCTCGTCTCGCAGGGACCAATCAAGACTAGCTGTCTGTTGCAGGGTTCCAATGGTGCGATTGTTCACACGGCAGCGAGAGGCAAAAAAATAAAAAAATATAGTCATGTCGTGAGGCTTCATCAGGTATATTTAAAAGAAGACATTGATCATTGATGAAAGAAACACACTTGAGTTTAGATACGTCATTGTTTACAGCCGTCCTCCGTAATATCTAATGTCAAAGACGTGTTTGGCTGACATGCTCTTTATTAGCCTGTTGGTCATTGTTTTCCACATGTGGAACTTTTAAACACATGTTTGATGTCCCTCACGCAACGATATTGCAAAACACGTTGCTCACCTTGATGTTTTTCTCTATTTGGGGGATTTTACGCCCCAAAAGGCAACTGGAACTCTTCACTACTTTTCTGACTGAAATGTGTCCTGAGCATTCAACTGTCGTATACCAAAAGTTGGATGTTTATACCGCAGAAACTTTATATTCTGTATATATTTCCTGATTTAAGTCATAAGTTTGCCAATGTTGTGCCGTTCTATTATTGATGAAGTTCTTGTATGGCAGATTGTGTTTGGACAACATTTATCTCTGCTGTGTAGAGTAAGGTATCGAAACAAATATTGCTCTGGTGTTCGGTAGAGAATCACAGTTAAAGAAGTGTCCGGATGTATATTTAGACAACCTTCCAACTGTCATTAATTCTTTATTATCTAACCAATTTACTAGTCATTTCTAGTGCTTTTGCCTTTTGAATTGACCATGCATAATATTAAACTGCAGCTCAAAATGCGGCCGCAAAATTAACTCCTTGTACTAAAAAAACCCCAAAAAAAACACGCAAAATGAAAATTTGGAACTGTTTTCGTTACCTTCTCGAGATGCTTGTTTCTTTCTATCTCTCCCTCTCCCTCTTTTTGCCCTTGTCTTGCTCCCTCCCTCTTCTTCCAACTCAGACTGCCTGTTAAGCCCATGAGTGTGTCTGAGCTCTGTGAGAGCCAGTGTTTGATTCGCTTCTCTCTGAGCCCAGCCAGCTTCCCAAAACCCCCAACTTTCACTGTCTCTCTCTCATCTCCCATTTTCCCTCTGCCATAAGACCCAGGCTGACCTGGCACGTAGGCACATACTCACCCACATCTCCCACCCATCTCCCCCAAATCCCCTACCCCCCCACCCCTCCTAGTATCCTCTCTCGGCAAGAACTCGATTCCACCATCCAACCACCTCTGTTGTCTGGACCTGAAACACAAGCAGGTCCCTTTTGTTCTGACTGATAAAAGGAAGAAAGCAGGGTGAGGGAGGAGGATTAATTTAAGCGCAGGCCAGACGACACATCTGCTTGTTGTGTTCGTGTCTTTCCCTTCCCTCCTGTGGTTTCCCTTGCTTTCGTTCTATTATCTTTGATGAGAGCAGAGGATATTGGGTCGAGATGCATGGCGAACTCTCAGGGCCGTGACACTCCTCTAATCCGGTCTCTGTTCTGTCTTTTGCCCTTTCTGTCTTCCTGCTGTCTCCATCCAGCATTACCTCCCTTCCTCCCTGTCCCCCGTCCTTTCGCCCTTTCACCTGGCCTTCAATTCGCCATAATCTCCAGCTTTTCTTCGTTGAAGTTATGGCCTCCTCCATTCGTTTTTGTAGGGAGGAAGTAGTAATTATAGGAAAGGATGTACTGTTATTCATGGTTATGTCTCTGATTTTATCTCTCAAGTGTGTCTCAAATGTATTTACGCTTGCATTAGCAAAGACCACAGCCAGGTAGACACCGTCCATCCCTGTTGGTAGGGTGTACCACTATTTATGTTGCTTCCTGTCTCGCATTGCCTTCCAAGGCATCGCCGTCCCTCTCAACCTCCCACTGACCAGTTCATTGTCCCGAGCCCCGGGTCATGGTCACTGGTCCATGTCAGCTTTGTCAGTGGGCGTGTTTGATGGCCTTTCTGCTCTTCTGACAGCTCTCTGGGTCAGCGAAGACAAAGGCATAAGACAGGAAGGGATTAGTCCTTTATTTATGGTCTGGCTTTTATTCTGCATACTTGTAGGGGAATTTCCAAACATACAATTATGTTTTAATATGCATGAACAAATGCATTTTAGTTATTTTCTTCTGCTGTTCTTGGTAAACTTGTGGTACTTTTATTTTCATAAATGTATTCCGGCCAATGTAGTTATGCAGAGGGAGTGACCTTTAACCCTGACAGGGATCTTTGGCACCTAAGGTCGGTTGCGGGCAGTAGGAACAGATCTAAAATGTCTCTGATCAGACAAGACAGGAACTCAGGCCAGCGGGTGAGTCTCCCCACTTCCTTAGCCTTTTGGCCCATCCATTGTCATCCTGCTGGCCCCTGCTCCCCCTTTCATCCCAGCTCACACTCAGCATCCCACGCCTGCTGGACCAATAGGGAATTACTGTAGGAACAAGAGCGAGTGGAGGTGGAGAGGGGGCTGTCTTGTCTGCTCTGTCACTTCATGCTGACACGGTGTGAGGTGGAGTGACACTGAGCTCAACCGTAGTGTCTGGGAGCAGTCTGGCCCAGGAAGTCTGACCTCAGTGACCCTTTCCCAGACCAGTGGAATACACTGTCTTTTGTTTGTATTGTGTAAATGTGTGAACGAGAGAAAGGCAGGAAAAACTGGGGCTAGGGGTCTCTGAGGAGGGACTTCCATCTATAAAAGGTACCGATCAGCAAAGCTCTGCTGTTTATACAGTAGAAGAAAAGTTTTTGATGAAATTGCCTGAAAAATGCTGGCTCAGGAATAGAGTTGAATAGCTCATAGTTCTGCCTGCTGCTGCTATTGGGGTAGAGGACCAAAGGTAAACTGTAGCCGCTGCTGAACGTGAAAGAAAGATCTGTCAAACTAATTCTAAATACCCATGAAAAACACTATGACATAGGAAATATTTTACCTCTTAGTCCGTGTATGGTTCAAATGCCAGTTTAGGTGCTGATTTGTACAGTCCTGTTATAGTTAACACCCAGCGATTTGAGTACAATGCAATGAAAAGCCTGAGCAGACTGAAACACTCGTGCTCTCTGCAACACAAGTTAAGACGAAGATGCTTCCGCAAGTCGCGACATTGCAACAGAAGCATTCGCTGATTCATTCACTCCGGAGAAAAATAACAACGGGAAATCTGAAATCTGTCCAACTTGTGAATTTGTGTGAATGAATATTGGTCGCTACTTGCTTCACTACGCACACCTTTACAATACCTTCAGGCTTCACAGTGCCCATTCTATGAAAACATTTTATGAAAGTGACGTAGATTGTACAACGGCTTAGGAGAAGCTCTGAAAACATCCTGAAAAAAATGATGAAATCCAGGTTATACCGATCAAAGGTGGAAGTATTTTTGGGCTTGCAATAGGGTGGGAAAACATTCAAGCTTTAACAACGCGTTTTACATGCTTCAGTTATGCCGAACCCCAGAACATTTGTTTTGGCAAATACAAATGTATTATTTTAAAGTTTGGATACGAATCAAATTTCCTCTGAGGCCCATCTGGAGAGGTGAACACTACTACACATTTAGTCTCATATTCAAACACAATCTGACATAAAAAAGGGAATACAAAGGAATACGGGTGCACCTGCATCCCTCTGCAAACATGGGACAATCAGTTTACACATTACACTTGGAATTGTTATTCTAATGGCACATAAATCACAGAATATAGAACATTATTGTATGGTTAATTGTGTACCCTTTCAGTGCCGTAATCCACCATTTTTAGATGAATTTCTTTGCCCCTGAAATGTTTGAAAACGGCGACACGCTCATGAAACGGATGACCTCTCCTAGTCCGCAGGGAAGACTCGGATTGGATTTTCTGTTGTTGACCAGAAACTGGCTGCATCTGGACACTGAGACCCCCTGTTGTGGCCCACCGGGGGACATTTACTGGACTGTAACAACCTTCAGACGTCCAGTAAAAACTCACCCTCTAGTGCGCAGGCTGCCCTTAACAATGCAATTTTCATGCAGCGTATACGTACATTCTTGTTGGCACTATTGTTGGGCCCTAACCTAACTCAGACGCTATTGTTGCCTTTTCACCTTTGTCTGAAACTCATTGTCAACCAGCGCTTTCTGTGGAAGCTGTGCTGTACTGGAAGCTTGAAATTCACAGGCACAATGACACTGACAATCAAGTGGCTTTCCCTAACTGTGGACATTTTGCTCCACTGAATTAGGAGTTAAAAGAAGACTCTGATGGTAAAGGGTTGTTAGATATGTGAGAAAATGTAAAATGGTTTTCCAGAAGAATTAGAAAATGTGAGTCCGGCAGGAAAAGCTCCAAACACTCTTGTTCAGCTGTAAAAGACTCATTTTAAAGTTAAATACTGGAGAAATAGTGAGACTGGCTCAGTTTTCGTTTTCCCTTGTTCCCCGGCCTCCCAGCTTTGACAAGAGCTGCGATTCTTACTGGAGAAAGCATGGACATGCTGCAGCTCCATCCATTTCACAAAAATACCATCCTAGTTAGAGCACTACACTTACTGTTCTGTGTATAATGATGTGTCCTGCTCCGGCACAAGGTAAGATAAATGGAATATCTCCTCTGTACTTGTTTATGTAAGTCTCTCAGACAAAGTTGTGACATTGGAGTTCCAATTACCTGCGCAATATCAATGTGGTGCTTAGAACGGAGACTTGACTCCACTTACAGCTGATAGCTTTGTCTCTCTAAGAGTCTTTACCGTTGCTCCTAATATGTAGAGCAATATAATAGATGGGTTGAGATTCTTGGAGATTTGGCTTACATGCTGCAAGAGCCGACAATAATGCAATGTGGCAGTTTAGAGATGAAGGCTGCTGTTGTGTGTGTCGTGCCCAGTATGTACTTTGTGATTGCACAGCGCTGGTGTGCTGTCTGTACTCTCCTGCACTGTGGGACTGTCGACTACCATTAAAAGCAAAGTTATTCTGCAGTATGGATTGCCTACAATTTGAAACTTCTTATTTTAACATTGAAAACTACATAGTATTGGCATGTGGAGTTATGGCATTGTCAGGCGTGTTATGTACCGAGGGATTCTGACTCACATCATGCATTTTTCTGCTATTTCCTTTCTGGCCTTTCATTGAGGATAATCTAACAATCTTTCACAGCTTGCAGGAGCAGTATTTTCCTGGGTGGTTGTTTTCTGCTGTAATGCTCCTGCCATTAAAGTGCCATTTATAGAAAAACATAATGAAAGGAACAGAGAATTCAGAAATGTGTGCACACATTAGTTGTTTTTGTGTTTTTAAAAAAAAAAAAAAGTTTAAACGAGTTTTTTGACATGTTTCGGTCATTTTGGCTTCTTCATATAACCGTGATTCACTGGAAATGTAGCTTTTTCTTTAAGATGCTGTTTCCCACACGTTGTCCTCACACCATCTATATTTACCAGTGTTCTTGTGTACAGAAGTGTACTCTTGTCGACCCCGGAGACTGCTGATGTATTCATCGAGCACTTATTTTCTCCCATCAGAAGAACTAATTTACTGCCATTCAGTCTCGTACAGTACGAACACAATTTACACAGAGTGGAAAATTGCTTTCGTCAGGTAATCCATCACAGTAAATGCAAGGCCTTTAATTTGTTATGGTTTCACAATCTTTTGCACAGGATGAGCGTGTTCTTGTCAGTGTGGGTATATTTTATAATGCCATGCTTATTGTCAATCACCGACACCTACTAGAAGACCTACTACCTGTGCAGGAATATAATCACCGGTTAACATGTTGGATTTACAGCCAATTTGGAACATCTTCGGTACAAAAAAGGTCTTTAATGGCAATAAAACAAATATTAAAAAAATCTAATTATTCAGAGAAAAATGGTGGAGTTGTCACTTTAAAATAAAAATAAAGTTTGAACAACAGAAAACTAACTAACAGGTGAATTGACATCAGATTTCTTGTCACGCTAATGTTTAAAACTCACCTTTCAGCAACGTGTGCACACATTAGTTGCTTTAGTGTTTTAAAAATGTTTTAAATGAGTTTTTTTGTACATGTTTCTGTCATCTTGGCTTCTTCTGATAACCATGATGCACTGGTGCAACTTTTATTTATGAAATACAACTTTTTTCCCCCTTTCAGCTCATGATGCTGTATAGTCTCTGGTGCTTTTACTTCCATGTCTCTGTGTTGCTTAATATTTTCTTCCTTTTTTTTTTTTTTTTTCAAACTTTATTTACAAGGCTGCTGCAGGTCTCCCAGTATGTCTGCTATATGAGGTTGATTGCACTCTTGTGTATTTCATGTTATGCTCATCTTCACGAGAATACATTTAGCTGCGTGTAAGTTTTAACAGCAGTTGTTTAGTAATTGTGTGTGTAGGCAGGGGAGCACGCACCGCTGTACTCTATTGTGCACTTGTGCATTTTAGATCAATCTTAAATGCACTCTTGTGTAGCAGTGTAGGATACTCTGCAGCGTGCCGCGTTGAGGGGCTGAGTACTCAGTCAGAATGGACAACGGGCCCTGTGCCTCCGCCAGACCAATTAGGCAGCAAAGCAAGACTAATGACTGTGGTTAACTTGGCCTCTGAAGAATGGAGCTGTCTCCGTTGGACTGCCTCGTTATGTGATAGAGTAGGTTGTGTATTTGCTTGCGTGTGCCTGCGTGCGTTCGTTAATGTGAGCCTAAATGATGACAAGCAGATGCCTGCAGTGGGCGCGTCCACCCAGAACTTGGCCTCCCTGCCTCCTGAGATTACAACACAAGGCCTCTGTGCCACCTTGCAGGCCCACACCTGGTTACACTGTGGGGGTGTCGGAGAGAGGGAAAAATTAATTTCTAGGACTCCCTTCCTTTTTTAACAAGCTAATTAAGCACTGTGTGTTGCATCCTAGGGCGATATTGAAATGACTCAGTCACAGTTCAGTAATGCTTCTAATGGATGTAGAAAGAAAGGGAGCTCAGGAGGGAGAGACGATGAAGGAGGGAACAGAGAGATGTGTGGGACGGGGAATGGCGAAGGGACAAATTAGACAGAGCTGAAACAGTTGTGTGTAACAAGCTCCCCACTGTATTCTTCTTACACAGATATGACGGTCTGGTCTGGAAGTAGCTCTGCAGCTGCAGATACAATCAGTTTACGTAGCTGGAGACACCACCTGGGGGCGATGTTTCCGGGAATGAACCAAACATTTCTCCTTGATGTTCTCCCTCCTCCTCTTGGATTTGTGGGACAGTTTGGTACATGCCACTGACATATGTTAATGTTTTCTCTCTCTTTTTTTTTTTTTTTTGTAAACAGTTCAAATCTATAACAGTCGCGCTTGCTATTTGTCAAAGCTATTTAAGGTTCAATGAAAACCAGACTCTTCTCCAGCGCTGACCACCGAGTGAAAGACGTCTGCCTGTAGTTTAAGAGACAGAACTTCGTCCTGTTATTCATTTCATCGGGTCTGAAGATGCATTCTCTGCCATGATGTGAGAATACTGGACATCACACTGTGATTTTGCAGGATTTCTCTTTGCTGGGAGGGCCTCACACGTGTACATTTGTGTACATTTCTGTGTATAATGTGTGCAATGTGTCCTACCAGTCCGTCGGTGTTGCATACCTCTGTTTTTACTCTTCTCAGCTGTGGATTTTTCTAAACATCCTGAACTGGGCTCTTTCATCAGGAGACATTAAACCGACACCTGATCAGCCGCAGGCTCACACATTTCTTATATATCTCAGATCTTCAACATGCAGGTCTTGCAAAGGTTGATGCAGGAGTGAAATGCAGGAGATATTACGCATCTCATTTGTTGTTGAGGCACTTTACCTGGATAATTATCATATAACTTTATGAATGATATACTTTTTGAGGGATAAGCAAAAACATGCAGGAGCCATACATGCAATCAAAAGTAGAAAAGTAACACGCAAAAGAGATAAGAAAATAAAATAAAAGAATGACACAAGTATAAGAGGGTAAAGGAGCTCCATAGGCCTATATTCACTATATACATGGTAATATTACAGTGTTTATTTTTAACCATTAAGTATTTGTCAGGTTGGGAAGGCTTCTGAAGTAGGACTTTTACTTAAATAAGTTTATATTTATTATTTTTTGGTATTTAAGTAAATTCCTTTTCTGTGTTAAATCACAAAATGTCTCAATATATGTTACAAAAAAAGAAAGAAAGAGAATACGATTATATAATGAGATGAAAACAATAAAAAAATAAAAATATTGTTGTTTGATTGTTTTTGATGAAGACAAAGTTGCAGTTCTTTGCGTTAAACTACATATTTCATACGTCATTTCTCGCTTCTTTTGTGATTTCTATGTCTATAACCTGGTTTAGAAAAGGGATCCATAGATACAACTATTATTTTATTATTGTTAAATGCTTTCTTTTCCCTTTTTCTTGCCTGAACCTCTTTGTGGAGTCAACTAGAGGAAGGTCGTTGAGTCTGACGTCTACAGAGTTTTCTTTTCAGAACGGAGCAGAGCTGCATTAGAGGAGCAGCAGCATCTCTTCCTGTTGTAAAGGATAGAAATGCTGATAATAAAACCATTATTGATTTATAATATATATATATATATATATAAATATATAGTTGGTCAAAATATGGATATTATTATTATATGAGCAATCTGTAGCAAACTCGAGATGTTTTGTCTGGCCAGAAAAAGACAAAATGCATTTTTCACAGAATATATTTTTTTGCGTGAGAATTGTTTTTGCTTTTCAGTTTTTTACTTTCTGGCTCGTTGCACCTGTGGGTTGCTGAAGATATGTTGGCACGACTGACAGTTTATGCTACTGACCTCAAAATGCACGACTCATTTTCTTCTTTCTGGAAATGACTCAAAAAATGACTGCACTTTAAGTGCGTATCATTAAAGTATCAGTAATTAGAAACCTTAAAGTGGGAGCTTTTCTGATCCTGATGCAGACTGAATGTGTTGTGCTTTATTCAGACTCCTCACAGCGAGTGCATTGAGGCTGTAGGAGGTTGGCCATGATTTAGTGTTTTTAGTGTGTTTGGTTTCAGACTCGGACTCTAGCGGATCTTGATTGCTTGCTGCTGCTTAGATAAATCAAATATGCCACTGACGGAGGTGGAGGTAGTGCGGCAACACGGTGAGTGGAACTGTCAGCTACCTGCTGTTTATATTTAGTCAAAACAGGCGGAGACCTAATTTCTCCTGGGAGTCACAAATTGGATCGGCCAACTTGTTGCCCTGACCCCTTGCTGATATTTCTACTCACTATTTAAAGGAAGGAAGAGGAAAAAATACATGCAGGAAAGAAAAAAAAAAAAAAAAACTTCAATGGAATGTTAATTTGCTTTATTAATTTATGTAAATGACGCGGAGCAGCTGTTTGAATCGGAGTGTTAAATTGCTTACCCAAGCATCGTCATGTAGGCTATATGTAAATGCAGGTATGTGCTAATTGAAATTCAATATCCTTCTCATCAGCAGGGGTTGCTGGCCTTCTCAACTGAGCTGCCCCCCCCTCCTCCTCCTCCTCCTCCTCCTCCTCCTCCTCCTCCTCCCTTCCTATCCTACCACACTTGTTTGCCCTCCAACCTTACCTAAGTGGGTCTTTAATTTAAAAGTAAGCGCATTAACTTTTTCAAACACAAGCTAGATAAAGTACCTCTTGCCAATAAATGAATAAGCGGCGACATAAATAACGCGCTCTCTCTCTCCCTCACACACAGACGTACACGCACAAACACACATGGGGAGATCGATAAACAGCGGTATTGAGGCATCTCTTGAGGTCTGTGTCTGGCTCAGTGTGATGGTTGATTTATTTGTTCTTTGCAAGAGGCGGTAAATCAGTGCTTACCCTCAGGCCAGCTTGGCTCTACACAGCCAGGCAACCTACTTAGTGTCACTCCTCCACCATGCTGGTGCAGGCATCTGCCCATTCTCTTTATGTTTGTGTTTGTGCATTTTTTTGTGTTTGCAACAAAAAAAATAAAAAAAATAAAATGATGTTTTCAAATTCACTTTTCCTTTCTTTGAAAAATGCCTGAGCACTTCAAGGTAAAGGCCATTCCAGGCAGTGTATGCGAGCGAGATGCATCAAAAATGGAGTTTGTGTGGGATGCGTTAACAATGCTTTCTGTTAATATTCATAGAGGTGTAGAGCCTGGCTGCTCAAAGATGTAGAAAGGTGGAGGGGAAGATGGAAAGGAGAGGGGACTGAGAGGAGGGCTAACCTTCCCCCAGGGCTCTTTTAGGGGTTGACGCCGTGTCGCTCTCCTCAGCTCCTCTGCTCCCACTTTGCTCTTCTCTTGCTATTGCCCTAAGACAGGAAACCAAGCTGTCCTCTGCACACTGCCTCTCACCATTGAGACAGAAGCTCTTTGAATTATCTGAGCATTTCTTTGCTTCATCTCATCGCTCACCATTTCTTTGTTTATCCACAATAAGACAGAACTGGGGGCCCTGCGCTAGAGGACAAACTTGTTTGTTTTTGCTTTGTCATACCTTCAAATGCAATTGTTCTGGTGTTGCAAACTTTTTAATTACGTCATCTTTTAGACTTTTTGACAGATTGCGCTCAAAGGAAGGTGATTTCAGGACTGGAAGTTAGTTTGTACAACTTTGTGTAGCTCTTAATAATGTTGATGCTGCCAAGCTGCTAGCCGCGCGAGCTAATTGTCTTTGGCTCGAGCATCCTTTGGCTTGAACTTCATGCCTACTGTGAGTACACACAGTGGCAGCTGGTGTCCACACGGCTCATCAGGGGTGCGACATGGCTAAGAGGCATCAACAAACTTGACCTGTTCTTTTCGGGAAATCTCGAATATGAAACACTTTGCATCTTTTTGAATACAGTCGGTGCAAACCGTGACCATAATCCAGGAAACGGTTGTTTTTTAGCAGACGCCCAGTACGGACATATGTTTATGTTCAAGTGACAAATATCGCTAGTGGCTGCAGGAATTATGTCTCTCGTGTGTCAACAGTAAAAGAGGAGATAGTGTGACGTTATATACCGAGGGAGGGGGTTGGAAGGACTTTAACACAAATGATCTTGTGGTTCCTTTTAACAACGACCACAATCGTTCCTTCACCAATTAGTTCTTTTAAACTTGACGAGTCCCCTAATATTAATATTATTTTAAGACCAGGATGTTTCTCTGACCTAAATTCTCAAATCGCGACCTATACTTACCTCAGTGGCAGAGAGAAGTATAACCCCCCCTCCTCCTCCCCCTCAGTGTGTTTTCAAATGGTCTTCATCAGCGACTGGCCTGTATTTGTTCCTGCTCGTCTTGCACACACACTCCCTGTAACATTGCTGCGAGGGAGAGTAAGATAGTCAGTTTGTCGTGCAGCGAGTTGTCACTGTGACTTTACAGCCCATTGGAGTTGATTGTTTGTGCTCTTTTGAAGGAAAAAAAAAAGAAAAAAAGAGTAAAAGAAGAACCAGCTCATCACAACCATTTTTTCCAAAGAGCCCCTCTGGTAATATAGTGTTTATTTTATGGGCTAGGATTTGACTTTTTAAGTGTCTTCCAAATTAGAGGCCTGGTTTAACGCCGATTTAATATTCTGTTTAGATGCTCAATTAGATTTGTAATTGCTCCTCAGGCATGATTGCATTTATATTGGCTAAGTTCATTAATACTGTGGGACCCGGGTCTGTGGCCAGCAACGCAGTAAAAATGAAATTAAACCTTCAACGTGGGGCTGAGGCTGGAACAGTATAAGCAGAGGATGTGTGACTCCAATGACAGATTCAAGGCTGGAGCTGCTACATTCAGTGGTTAACTTTTTTTTTTTTTAATATAGATTGAAATGGTTGCTTTTAGTATTCACCAGAGTTCATCGAGAGTTTTAAACAGATTATGTTAACATTTGCTGAAGTGTGCTGCCTACATATGGTTTAACTTATGTTAGAGTGATGTGATGGAGCCTTTAGGGTTTGTGAAAAGTCGTTTATTATGAGTTTGAGAGGTAATAGAAAGACTGCACTGACAAGCAGAAGACATACAGATGTAAAAAAAAAAGAAAAAAGAAAAGATAATGCAGAGTTCTAGCTTTACAGCTTTAAGACGTTTTTTCTCTTCTTACTTGCCATTCCTTTCCCCTTTGCTTTTCTTCTATCTGTCACTTTCTTTATTTTTGTCTTTCATCATTGCTTTTTGCTGCTCAGTGTGTTATTACAAAGATGGCTGCTCTCTCTTGAGGTTTACACTCACCGGTCGAGAGGCTCCAGTGTGAAAGTCCGAGAACAGACCCAGATGTCTAGACAGTTCCCTGTATAATTTAGTCATACATTCCTTAAAGGTGTTAGAAAAACACCTGCATCTGGTGCTCTCGCTTTCGCCTCTCGCTGGGTACAAGTCTCTTAAATTGCATCCACATTTCCCTCACAGGGAAACCAGGCGAGGAGAGAGGAAACAAGGAAATGTGGTTTTTAGAGAAAGGCGACGTCCTTTCCTGTGAAGCGTCGCATGAAGGCGATCACAGCTGATCAGCTGCCAGTCGGCTTCAACAGCTGTAGAGACTTTAGACGGAGTTGGTGTCTGCACACGTGTGCACTGTGCTAATGCTAATAAAGTTAGCAGCACACAGTTAGCAGCAGCAGCAGCAGCAGCAGCAGCAGCAGCAGCAGCAGCAGCAG
>CALSBV010010454.1:358450-374461 GCA_943590825.1 Bovichtus diacanthus
GATCAGCCCAACACCTGGTGAGGGACTGAGGCCGTGTCACTGTCTGTCCTGTTGCCATGGTGATGTGGAGGTTAGGAGCCCCAGAAGGGCCCCTAATAACAAGGACACAGGGTGTGAAATTAAGGTTGTAGGAGGACAGATATAGCATCTGTTTTTTTTTTAAAGCTTAAGGCTGTGAGGATGGCGTTTTATTGCGTTTTCTACAGTTGATGAGAGACTGTGACTCACGGTCCACGCTTCTCCCAACAATTTGAACAATGCTAAAAGGTGATTTTACATTTCTTACATTTGATTTAAGTTGACTTTTTCCTTAAAGCAACAGTAAGAGAGAGTGGAGAACAGATCAATGACATTATTCTCATTAGTGCAGGCTTAGAATTAGTGACTGTTTGATGTTTTGGCTCAAATATTTTGTCCCTTGTCAGACTTTTGTGTCTCACTGGGCGCATTAGTAGCAGACTGAATGTAAACATATGCATCAGGCTAATGCTTGATTCTGCTCCACATATTTCCCTCACAGTGAAAAACCAGCACAGAAACCTCCCATCCCCCCAGTGGGACCTTTAATGCATCGCTTCAAAAGCCTGTTGCTTCATCTCTGCATTCTTTCTCTTCTTCATTTTTTATTTTCCTTCTCTTAAAAAAGTCACACGTACTTCACCACATGATGCAATATTGTAATTAAGTTCAACCCCACATATATAAATAAAAGTAATAGGTTTTTAGTACATTTGAGTGGTTGGAAAGTTGTCAGGAACAAACAAATGGCTGGATGTTAGCGGACCAGGGTGCAGCATTATCTGGCTGAAAGTCAAGATTCACAGAAAACATTCGGCCAAAGACGACGTCAGACTGCACAGAATGTCTCCGTCTCTGTGGCTCTGCTTGATAAAGCTAGAAAGAGCTAACTTAGTGGGACAAAACTAATGATTGAGTAAGTAATACTTTGCAACTTCTAAAGATTTGCAGCATTAGGCCCACATTCAACAAAAGACTGCTTTTTAGTTTGCAACCCATCACCATCCACTAGCATTAATGTGATTTTGAGATACGGCTTTTACGACACAAATATTTGATGAAAACACAATTAAAGTAAATCTATATTGACCCCTAGTATTTAATAAATCATCAGCTTGCAATACAGCAGTTTTTCTTACAACATAATAATCCCGACCAGGCCATTACAGTGAATAAATAATCATAGTTTGATAGTTTGACTGAAACGAAGGAACATGAGTAATATGTTGATTCAGAGGAAAAAGCTGCTCCGAAGTTAAAACTGCCTCTGAAGTGTAGCTGCTGTCAGAATTCTCCATCTCAGCACGCTGTGTCTCGATGTTGCCCGTCTGTGATGGCAGTAATGGCGTTGGACAGGTATGGGATTGTGAATCAGTGGCCACTGGAGGAGGCTGACCCCGGCTGTCTACCAGCTCATCACTGGGTGCTCCGATTCATTTGTTCAGTTACTGGAGGCCTGTCTTTCCCCGAGGGCAATACCCAGCATGCCCATGCTCTTTGGCTCACAAAGGGATTGCCTCAAAAAAAAAAAACCCAGCTGATGAGGGAGAGGGGAGAAGCAGACCACATGCGTGTGACCGTTTGATGTTTCACAGCCTGCGTTTCAGTCCGTGCAAACTGCTACATTAAGCTTTCTGCCCATGTAAAAAGACGAGCGCGGGCTTTATCTTCTGCACGTTTGTGTTTATGTGTTGACGTTCGTGCAAGCATGTTTTTGTGTGCTTCTGCTGTAGAAATGTTTGAGGATGTTCACAGCAAAATGGGCTGGAGAGTGGTGGGGGGTATCAAAGTCTTAACCCCACTGCATTAATCATAACCTGCTTCTAATCCAAGTCTGCTGAGCCCCCAAATGCTGCCTCTTTGGTGTGTGTGTGTGTCTGTCTGTGTGTGTGTGTGTGTGTCAGCAGGGAATGCTTGTTAATAATACATTTGTGCAGCTTTCTGTCTCTGGTCTCTTCTTTCTGGCCTTGAATGCTTCATTTCTTTGCGTATCTCTCTTGGTCTTTCTCTCTCTCCCTCATTCTGTTGTTTTTTTCTTTTTCTTTTGCTCCCTGTTCTTTTCTGTTTTGCCTGGAAGTTGTTGTAATTGTTGATGGTCAATGCATCAGCGCCGCTCGAGTCTCCGCAGGTCTGCAGTGATGGGTCTTTTTTATTTTTTTTTGATTAAGGCTGCAAATAGCGTGTATTTTTTTTATTATTATTGATTAGTCTGGCGATTTATTTTTCGTCAGTAAATGTAATCTCAGAAAAACATTACGTTCCTAGAGCCAGAGGGGATGTCTTCAAATTGCGTGTTTTGTCTGAACAGCACAAAACCCAACAATATTTCGTTTACCATCATATAAGACACAGAAAACAAGCAAATCTTAACATTTCAGAAGCTGAAACCAGCTATTTTTTGTGGCAATTTTACCCCCCAAAATGATGCTGAAATGATGCTGATTTTCAAATAAATGTATGATTTATAAAATCAATTCATCTCTATAAATTGTCAGAAAATGGTGGAAAATGCCGATTATACGTCATTTTGTCCAAAACCTAAAGATATTACATTTACAATGATATTAGAAAGTGGGGAAAAAAATCTACCTGTTTTGAGAAAAATGACTGAGATGTTTAATTAATTATTAAAATTGAATAATTGATTAAACAACTAATTGTTTCAGCACTAATGTCACAATGATTGACGTTTTGAAAAGAAGGAACGGAGGCGCCTGTAATTTCCCCTTTTACAATTCACTGCTAGCTGCAAGCTCAGTGTGTGTACATGTTGTATGTGATACTGTATGTGTGTGTGTGAGCTACTGTATGTCTTTGAGTGTGCAGCTAATGCACCAAGGACTCTCTTCGCCTCCTTCCCTCCTACCATATCACAAGGATTGCCTAAGATAGCACATCTCTGTGTCAACCCCCGCTGAGCTGACTCTGCAGCAGGCCGTCCCATAATATCATATTTTTATGCATCCCTCTAATGCCGCCTGTAAATGTGCCACTCTTTTATCCTTCCCCATGCTTTCTTTTATCATTAGCAGTCCCTAACGGGCAGAAGCCTGGGAAGCGAGCTGAAGTAGCTGTTACTCTGTGTGTTTGCCCTGGTGTACATGTGATAGTCTCTCACACACATGCGCGTCTTCACACTCGCAAAGACACGTGGGCTCAGTGTCGAGCTCCGGTGCTGTACCGTTGTTCTTTCAGCATCAGTCGCTTTGTGAATAAGGTGTTTCTGGCTGTGGTCGCAGCAGAAAAAGAAAATGTCACCTTAAAAAAAAAAAACATCTTTAACTTTGCCAGGTTATGTTTTCAGTTTGTCTGTTTGTCAGCAGGACTTCGGGAAAAAAAAAAAAAACTACCGGCCCGGTTTTTTACGACACTTGGTGTGAAGGTGTAGCGTGGGCCAAGGAAGAACCCATTACATTTTAGAGCAGGTCCGAATCACGGGGCGGATGCACAAATTAGTTTTCACTTTCATTAGCATTGCGAGGGATTTGGCCTTGGCGGACGTCTGAGTGCCCTTCTAGTTTACTGTTGTTGTTTTTTCCCCCCAGTGTTTTTACTACCACTGTTCAGGTTTTATTCTTCAGTTCCTGGTTAAGTACTGAACATAAGAAAACATCTTAAAATTGATTCTTTTTTTTACATTTTTTTTTTTTTAAATGAAGTAAGTAAAATCACTAAGTGTAACTGCAACAGTATTGATGACTCTTCTAAAACCTCGAGGGGAAATTCATGCCGGACAAATTGCAAAGTATGTGTTGTTTTAAACTTTGTTTCTCCTACTGCTGTGGTGATTAATATCTCAGCATTTTAAGATGAAGTCATGACTTCAATGCTGTCTGTGAGATTTCTCTTTTCTGTCTCCAGTCACTCACATTTAGTTGGAGGCTGATCTTAGCCTTTCTTAAATATCAAATATATTTGAAATGAGCAAACCTCACTTCTCTGCAGATCCTGAGCAACCACAAACACATTCCAACACAGGAGACATATGTTTTTATTGTGTGGTGAATTTGAATACGACTGTATCTATTTTTGAAGGAATATGCTTATTCGCTTTATTTTTCTTAAGATTTATTTTTTTGGGGCTTTATTATTATTATTTATATAGAGATATGACGGCTCGACTGAGAGAGGGGAGAGAGCCACAGGTCGGATTTGAACCCACGCTGCTGCGGTGAGGACTGAGTGCCTACTTATTTGCTTTCTGGTGTTAAATGAGAATATTGACACATTAAATATTTTTAGAAATGTCTGTTTTTGGTAGGCCTTAAACAAACGATATAACGTGTTATTTCGTGAGCTTGGACAGAGCCAGGCTAACCGGCTGCTTGCAGTAGCTTCATATTTAGGATTCAGACATGAAAGTGGTGTTTATGTTCTCATTTACCTTGGAATTATGCATTCTTTATATGACTACCATCGCCTCAAAAAACAACCACCCCTGCCAGTATCAGCACTGCGTGCTTTTTAATTTCTGTTTCCTCTAACAACATTCTCATTTTGGTTTGTGTCTACATTACTCCAGTCCCCACAAGCTAAAAGCCAGTGAGTGTGTTAAAACAAAGTGCTGTCCCCAGTGGAGATGTCTTGACTTTTATTTCTTGGATTTACAACAAAACCCCCAAGGAGCCACGCTGGTATTTCCACGCCGGGCTCTGAACAACACACGAGGCCAGCGAAGGTTTTCTCAGCTCAAATGCTCACATGTCAATAATACATTTGGTGCAGTGACTCACTGGATGTGTGTGCTGGAGCTTGTGTGGGTAGTTGATCATACTTCTGGGTGAGATTGACTAACCTATACTTTTTTTTGTTCTATCTAAGCTCTTGAGCTTTCATGTATGCTCATTGCAAAATGAGCGTGCATCTGCCAGCAAACGCTCTCGTCTCTCGAACGCGGCGAGAGGGCTAAGATCTCTTGTTGTAATGAAGTATCATCACAAGTGTCTGGACCTTTTTAGAAGTGTGCAGAAAACACTTGACTTTTCTGTGCCAATGCACCAATTTCATGTGATGTGTTGCTGTCTAGGCCAGTCTATAGCTACACTCCTCGTTGCTTTTTTCTTTCTCTATTCTTCTTCTTCTTCTTCTATTTTAATTTTTATTCCCTCACGCTCTCATGTGCGTTCAATCCGTCCTTCTCTCTCGTTGCACCCCATGGCACCCAGGGGAACAATGCTTGTCTAACAACCTTTGCAGAAAGCCTGTGGACCCGATGATTGTGCAATGTAAGTCAGAAAGCAACACAAAAGGTCAGTTTTCCATTTTTCCACTGGTAAGGCTCAGGTTTGCCGATTCCCTAGGCCTTGTTACAAGGCACATTTATTATGCAAGCCATGCTGCGTATGACCTAGCTCCTGTAGAATTAGCATTGACGTGAGTAATGTGGAAGTGAATAAAGGTTTAACAGTGACCCCATAGCCATCTTTGATAGTGTTGAACTAATTAGCTTACCACTGATGTCTCCGTCTCTCTCCGTCTCTCATTCTTTCTCCGTCTCTCTCTCACTGTCAGTCACTATCAGTCCGCCTCACACGTTCTTGCACAAACACACAGTGGACTTCTACAGCTATTAGCCATGTTAATGGGTCGTCTCCCCGTTAAACTCCTGTATATTAATTGTCAAGTTCAACAGTAATGGCAAAGATAATGGTTTACTTGTCTACAGCTTATTATGTGGAAAATAAATGGAGTGTTAGGCCATGCAGCTTTCAGTAGGAACACATTTAGAGCCAACCTTTTTTTTTTTTTCATATTGGAAATCGTTGTTAGCATAGGACACCTCCTCATCTCTTTTTCTATTTGTCTTGCTTCTTTTTTTGTTTGCCGCTCTACTGCTCGTTTTGCCGTACTGATTTGTTCGGTTTTTAATCCGTGATGGTATCCCTCTCAAATCAACACACTAGAAAAAGCATCTTTATCTGGCCAGTACTTAGTAATTGTATTTTGACAGTGGTGGCATCCCAACTCTCCTGGAATATAGATCCCCTCGCTAACGTCGCAAGAAATTATTATTATTTTTTTTTTTAATAAATTTTTTAATTAATTAAATTTAATTAAATTAAAACATTTTTTAATTTTTTAATTAATTAAATAAAAATAAATAAAAGTAAATAAAATAAAATTAAATTAAATAAAATTAGATAAAATTAAATAGAATTAAATAGAATTAAATAAAAGTATTTAATTTATTTTGATAATTTTTTGGGACTTTTTGCCTTTTATTGGACAGACGGGTCCGATTCGAACCCATTCGCTGCGGTAAGTGCACTGAGCGCCCGCTCTACCAGACGAGCTACCTAGAGCGACCCTAGTGAAGCGATTTCTATAACTGCTATCTAGTACATACGTAGATAACAAGATGGGTAAGGATCTGTCTAATCAGCACAGCAGGTGATTGATTCATTGATCACATCGTCCGCTCGCTTCAAAGTATTTAATTTCATGTCGAGAGAAAAAGAAAAACTGTATGAGTTTTTACAAGTTGGGAAAACAGTCAAAATCCGGATTAGATGTAAGACACACTGCATGTCAGACAGCAGGCTGAAGTTAGTTTGATAATCACCAGTTGACCTTTTTACCTAAAGGTCAGCATCGAGTTGACGTGCATTGACCGGCTGGACGTCAATCAACGGCTGCGATCGGACTGCATCATTTGCAAAGTATTTGTTTTTCACACAATACATCCAATGTGTTTCTTTGGCATTATTGTTTTTTTTTTTTTTAGATTGTTGAGTTTTTCTAAGTGCTCCCTAACCACAAATAAAATAAAAAAAAAAGTCCATTTCCATTCAGAACTCTACAAGAAGTAAATTGCCACAGGACACCAGGGTTCCTTTACATTCAGCTTCTGTGGAGTGCACTTTGTTAGAGGCGGCCTTACTTACAAAATGTATGGTAGAAGTCACTCCATTTCTGGCCTGGCTCTTTATTTGAATCACACCTCTGTCTCTCTGACAGCAGATATCTTTCCCTGTCACTACTCATAACCTCAGCTAGAATAATGCCCTGCACAGACCGGTAACATGTAACAGCCTTCTAATTTCCTTGCCCTGGGCACTGTCACCTACCTGGCCATCATCTGCATAACAGAACACCCTGGATGCTCAAGTGGATGTGGATGTGTGTGCACCTCCAGAGGATTTAGGATGTCAACGGTCCCTACAAAAGTCCTCCAGCTCTAATCATTAAGCCCTAGCAGGCAGAGGCTGCATGGCCAGAGGCCATGAGGGCAGAGGAGGCTGCTACCCTCAGGCCAGCCGCTGGTCCTTCTGGCCTACCATGACACTGACAAGGTGGAGGGAATGATGCATGGAGTTTTGCCATATGAGGACTGTGGCTAAAGAAACCTTAAGTGAGAGCCTACTGTACTATAGATGGTCTTAGAAACCGTACATCTGATATATGTTCATCATGCTGCCCCTGAAGAACTAAACAACATCAGCTGTTAATGTCAAATTACTATTCGAATGATTGACGCAAATCTACTGAATGGAACTGATGCTAATGACCTCTGCCAAGGCCAAATGCCCTCGCAAATCTCTCCTAATGTGAATGAAAGTAGAAGCTTTGAAACTGAAGGAGTGACCTTTTCTCTACACACCAGACGTACTTGTTTGCTGTCCATCTAGTAAGCCCCCTGTGTTCGGGAAACATGTTTCTTTTCCGGTCTCTTTCGCTTCCCGTCTCTGCTCCAGCTGTCTCCGTCTGCCTGATCTCTCTCTCTGATCATCCTGTTAGTCTGGAAGCTTTCCTTTGTGACTGAGAACTTAGCAGACCAAGTTGCACCTGTTGTTTTTTTGTTGGAGCGCATGGCTTGCAGAAAGTGTGACAAGAGGCCAGTTTGGTGTAGGAGGTTCAGACAAATGGCCATGCTTAGCAATGTGCCGGATTGTGTTCCGATAAAACCTGCCATTTAAGCGGGTGCTGAGTGACTGATCTCTGGAATCAATAAAAGCCCACTCCTACACATTGTAAGCTCAAGTTTATTCACATTTAGTCAGAAAACAAATGATGGAAATTAACTTTCACTCACAATGACTCTACTGTTTAAAGTGCTTCTACTTGAGGTTATTCTTTTCAGGGAGTTATTAGCGTCACCTCGGCACAATTTCTTTATTCAAGTAACCTATACTCTGGTACTCGCTGCAAGAAGATTTCTTAAATATTTCGTTAATTATAAAACGGGCTTCCTTAATATGGCTAAAATTAAGAGCTTGTTTGTGCTCCAGTAACCACATTTCTTGGCCATGTATATGCGTAACTGGATTTCAGTAAATAACAAAATAACCAAATTTTTTTCTAATTTTGTTGTATTCAGTGTGGAGGGTTCAGTCCACCAACATATATCAGTTAATATAACAACACTATGTAACAAACAGGGACACTAAACTAAACACTTCAGTGATGGCTAACACAACCAATGGTCAATCGCTGTGTTCTTGAAACTAAGATTTCTTTAGTTTTGTTTATTAGTCTGGATTTACCGACACCTCAGTGACCAGAAGTTTATTGTTAATTCTACAGTGCAGCTGAATTACTTATCTTTGTATAATGTGATTAACAAGAAGCACCCAGGGTTATCCAGACAAATCATGTCTTGATTAAGCAGTTTTTGGTGGAGAAACCACAGCAAGGCCATGTTGAGATTAAAGATTAAGATATGAGATTAAAAATGTAATCCATAAGGACTCAGGGCTTGGTCTTCCTATTCTTTGCATAGTTGCATATTTTCTCTTCACAAATTCTTTCTCACCTTCACACACCACTTTGGGCTTTCCCATATTTGCTGAATAGCGTATTTAGCAAGGATTAGCATCAAAGGTACGCCAACAAGATCAATGTCGTCTCAGAGAAACTCAAAGGTTCTGAAAACCGATGTTTTCCCTGAGAGACGGCATTGAAGCTGTTGTTTGCTTGCTGTCTTGTTGATGCTTTCAGCCGTTGCCAGCTCCATACCTTTAGTACTGTGTCGATAAGAAGAGACAGCGGTTCCCTCCATAGACTGCTGAACAGAACAATCCAATATGGGCCATAGCTGTAACGCCAGGCATCAATGGGTACGTCACCGCGGCAGCCTGTCATTCCGTTCCACCTCCATGGCCAAATTGGCCTCTTTAAGTCCTATTTTTCATCATTAGCATGAGACGTAAAACTGATCTCCAAGTAAAGCTTAACGTGTTAAAAGTCAATTCCAGGCCCGCTCTGATAGATTGTTCTGCGCAGTGGGAACAGTGAAGGGTTAAGAGGTTCAGAGTTGTGCACACCGAAGTCTCTCTCGGTGGTTTCCACTTCTTTGGGAACGTGACAGACCGCCAGCAAGTCATGAAAACTCGAAAACTCCATTTGAGAAACTCGGATATGCCAGCTGGAGCGCTCTGATAGAAATGGCGATACTGTGGCAATTTAATACCTTATCCAGTCCTCTGATCAGTCTCCATGTTGGCAGGTGTTCCCTCCACTCAAGTTCTGTAGTAGTTTTTCACTGAAGCAAACATTATTATGATTAACAGTGTAATGGTGGTCTAGATGCTGAAATAAAGGGGGAAGTGGTAAGTAAAGAACGACGAGGCTAATTGATCTTCTCATTTTCCGTTACTGGCAAGTTGATGGCGAAACTAAATCCAGCAGATTGGTAAAAACAGGCTGAAACCAAAATAACCGCAACTGTTAGGGTAACAAAGTCATTGCAACGATTTCAGATTTGCTAGATGTAGAGAGATATCAAAGACAAAACCGGCTCAGACAATCAGAAGCTTATATAATATTAGAATCATCTATGGTGCATGCAAATGTCATACCCTTAATATAATCAAAACAAGGAAACTAATGTGCCTGTAGTTAGAAACTAGAGTAAATCTGTGTGTGTGTGTGTGCATGTCTTGTGTTGTTTAGAAAAAGGAGCTGAGGGGCAAGCTGGGAAATTGATGGCTCTCTTTAGACAGAGTGAATGGGTTTAGAAGCAGCATTTCCAATAATGCGTTTTTCTCCGGCTTCCTGTAAAGAAGGTAAAAGGGATAGGGGGTTGTTTGTTTCTTTTATGAAATTGTGTCTTTTGTGGTTGTTTCGCAAAAGGGTTATCAAATTCAACCTGTTTTCCTTCTTGTAAAATGCCAAGCTCTTACTGTACTGTACATGCTGCTGGACGTTCTGCTTTCAGAGAGGTTGTGTTACAACAGGGACCATCAAAGCAACACAACTAGCCTGCAACTCATTGCTCTACAGCTCACATCAGCCTGAGGCTTCTCGTGCCGTGAAAGCACAGAGCCGTAGAACTAATATGCTAAGTTGACATTGAAGATGAGCCTTTGAGTGAATATGTGCACATACTGGGATTTAAAAACTTAAGAGAGGTGTTCGAGGACTTCGACAATGTGGCGTAATGATAGTTACCGGTTTGCATTTAAAGGAGTGAAATGTGACTTTTCGGCGTCCTCCCCAGTAGCTTCTGATTTCCGCTTGACATGCAACAAAGAAGAATTGATACGTTGCTTAAGAACAAAAAACACAATCGGAAGGTTTTCACAATGTGCCGTAATGACTTTGCATTTAAAGCAGTAAAGTATGTCTTTTGGCTTCCTCCGCAGCAGCTTCTGATTTCTGTCTGACACGCAACAAAGCCTTATTGATCCTCAGGGAAACCGGCAGGGAACAAAACCTCTTCTTCATCTCGTGGAAACTGCCGGGGTCTCCAGAAGCCAACACTTTCCCCCTGCCCACACGCTTGCATGTGTATGTGCAAGTGCACGTGCACGCATCGAGATAAGACGATTGTGTGAATCTCCAGAGGGAACTAAGGGCTTCAGCCACTGAATAAATGACAGGTAATTTTCAGTTGAGATTGGAGCGCACAGACAAATGATGCGATCAACCACTTTGGCGATCACCCGTGCAGACTTCAGTCCTCCCTAGCATCATCAAGGCTGATGACAACGAGACAAGATTGCTCGACAAGCGTGTGCATGTGTGTGTGTGTGTGTGTGTGTGTGAGAGAGAGAGACGTTTTTGCTGTGAATACGTGGAGATAGCACATTAATTGATTTCTGTAGAAAAAAACAGCATTTGCCTTTGTGCAGGCTATGGAGTAATTTGTGCTAAGTAGGCAGCAGTAACTTTTTTTGAGATATGTGAAAAGGATAGGGCAAGTTTTTCATGGATTTCTTTTTTTTTTTTTTTTTTGCAAGTGTGTCTGAGATGGCCACAGCTGGAGAAAAGTGGATCTATTGATCCTGGGAGTTTCATTTTTCAAACATAGTCATCTTTCAGAGCCAGCTTTCGATTTTTGAAAAATATACAGTGTGCTTGTCAGACAATTTTATGGCCTTTTTTATGGTCAGTGTACAGTGGAGAGATGGGAAGAATCCCCGGGCAGGTGGTCGCTGGTGAAAGTGGATGGCCATACTCCTCCTCAGCCGAGCTCGGGCTCATGTACTTCACTACATTTTTAAAGGTTTAAGCCTTTTATTTTAAAAGCAGAAATGGCAAACATTTGTTGGTTCCACCATCTCAAATGTAAAGATTTGAATTTACAGGATAGTTCAGTCAATATTTTTGTTTTTATAGCTGTTGGTCAAATCAAACAAGCAATTTAAATACATCACTGCGTACTTGCTTGAGAAACTAAACCCACTTAATTCATCGTTGTCACTAAATACCACTTATTTGGTTCGCCCCTGGCTGCCGTCAGTTAGCTGTTTTTCTTCGTAAACAGTGTGAGTGTGTGGCCTTTTGCTTGCTTTGTTTTACACATTGGCCTTCTGACCAGGCTGTGCTGTCTCCTACAATTTCCATCTGGAAAAAACAAAGCCGGACAAAGGTTAAGAGAGGCAAAAAAAAAGATGGTGCGAGAGAAAAAAAGAGTGACAGAAGTGTTGGTTGCTTACACTAAGACGAAGCGAGTGTCACAGACTCTTAGTTTACAAAACAAAATGCACTTCAAGTGTGTGGTTGTATCATCGCTGACAGTTGTTGGCTGGTGTTGCCCAGCAGCAGGTCACTGTCGCACCACACACACACACACACACACACACACACACACACTTCTGTGGGTGTCAAAGAGCAGCCCGTCCTGCATTTTCACTTAAGTGTGAGCTCAAACGAAAAAATGTCTTCCGACTGTTTTCTAAAGTTCAACATGGAAACCGTCTTCCACTGGAGTTTTATCATGTCCACCATGTGTGTATATGAAAGGACACAGTAAAGAAAATGACTTTAGATGTGAATGTAGGCCCATTATATCATGATACCAATGCAGTGACTTTCAGAACTTTGCGCTTCATTAACTGGAAATGAATACTTGGGAAGAGTATTTCATTTACTTTGAAGACTTGATGGCGACAGAAGAACCTCGAATATGTTTCGGAGGATTTCTTGCAACTGGCAATGAAGCGACTTCTTATGCAAAGCCGCTGGATAGGCATGAAGATGGATTGTTAATAGAATGTGTTGCAGTGTATTCAGTAATCATTATTAATCTGTGTGTCGGCGGATTCTTTCTCAGCTCGGCCCAGTGTTCATAAAGTTCGGTTAATTAGACTGATTGATTAGATGGTGGTGATTCAGAGCTCTCATCACAGCTCCTCATCCCGTCAGGCCTCTAATAAGATCAGATTGCTCTCATATTCACATACTCCCCTGCACATAAACCCACACACACGCACGCACGCACGCCCGCGGCTTGTTTGGCCTGTCATACCACCTTTCCATCTTTCTCACCGCCTGTCTGTCACATCCATATTCAGATAGCATTAACAGGCATGACAGAGGCAGCCGTGCTTGCCAAAGCAATACACTGAAGACTAGAAGTTACATTATGTTAACATAAAAAGATTGCAGATCTCTCATCCGCCCTCACCCCCCTCCTCCCCCCTCTTCTTCCTCCTCCCTCTCTTCTTATCCTCTGTCTCTCACTGTGATCCTTCCTGTGTTCCTGTCTCATCACGTCTCATATATATGACTTGTCCTCCGCTCAGCCAAGGAAAACATCACACTGGATAGCTGGAGAACAGGGACCTCACATCTGTCTAGACTGAACTTTGTACTTGGCCTGCGTGTGTGGTGAATATATCTTTCTGTGTGAATGTCTTCATGTCTGTGTGCTCATCACATATCCTTGTCTTTCTGCAGATTTAAACGTGAAACGCCTTTGCTCGAGCTTCTTGTTGTTCGTCTCTCTGATGCTTTTTCTGATCAATACACACGCGTAGCTCCAAACAATCCGCCTTGCACTTAGTGCACAGTGCCTGCTCATCAGCACAGAGACAGCACAGTAAAGAGACTCTCCCTCGCTGTAGTAAAACTTTATGACTTTCCGTGTTGCTTTTGTCTCCAGGCAATGGATATTACAGAGGATGATAAGTATTCATTTTAATTTTTGCCTGATCACCAGTCTTTAGCGTCAATACAGCCCATCTGAGCTCTTTAAAAAAAGAGACAAAGTTTGGTGTGTGTGTGTGCGTGCGTGACTTTATGAGTGTGCCCCTAAGTTTGTGTGAGTATTTGTGTTTGTGTGTGTATTCCAAGGCTGTGATGAACCCACTGCAGTATCACCCCTAAGAGAGTATTTATGGAGGAAATGATTACCTTGGAAAGAACAGAACTTTGATGAAAATCGTCCCACTTCAATTTGCACCTCGCAGGCCTGCAGTTGGCGTCCTTGTTTATGGGTAATATTGGAAATCTGTAAAATTGCACAGAGTTATTAAGTAACCGAGAGCTTTCATAAAGACATGGCGATATTCACATGAGTTTAAGCATCTCTCACTGAAACGTTAGTGAATGGTGCTTTGTTTCAAACTGGTCAAAGGATTTGGGGAGTTTTTTTTCTTCATTGCTGCAGAAGTTGCATCTTTTTGTTTGTATCAATAGACATGGGGGAAATATCCCAAACGTTGGGTGACTATTCTCATGGAAGCCCAGAGATGATGTTAAATGATGTTTTAGAATAACATTAGACCTAATAATAATCTTCGTGAGGCCTGGTATCTGCTTGGTATCTGTTTAGGCTCAACTACATTGGTTGGCCCAACTAGCTTGATAGGCAGTTTCTTCTGAATGCCACCATCACTGTTTGTTAGTTCCACTAGTCTTACACACACAAACTAATTAGCTCCTCCTCATCATTTACAAACCTGGTCTGAGAACTTACTTACTGCCCTTTACGTCTCCTGGCCTGTAGGCAGCACCAGAGGATCTCCACTCCTCTTTTTTTATGACCCATCTTTTGATGGTACCCCAGGTCTGCTGAAGGGCTTTCAGTTCTCTCCTTCTTCTTTCTCTGTTTCCTTGGGTCTTCACTTCTTACAGCTTCCTCCTTGTGTCCAGTTCTTGTGATTTCGTCCTATTTTCTTCGCATGATGTAACCAATCCATCTCCAGCACTTTTTTTTTCTAATGATGCCGTCTGTGCTCTTTTGATCATATCGAGCGAGTGCTTGTTGGTTTGGAGACGGTGTTAGGCCAGAAGATGAGCTTTCTGAGGCTCCTGTTGACTGCTCTGTCCTTCTCCAGCATCCGGAGCCGTGTAGCGGGATAGAAAGAACTCGGCTATGGTGCAGTTTTATCTTGGTGTTGATGCTGTACTGACTTCTGAGAAGCCCAACACAAACACATGGCCACTCCCAACCTCGCACCTATTATCACCGCTCACAAGTGAAACAGATAGAGTGAGACGGGTGTTTCGTAAGCTGCAGGCCCAGACCTTCCAACCCCAGCCTTACTACCACCGCTCAAACCAACTGTACCAATGTACAACTCCTGACTTTGGCAACAAAACGCTCTCAGCTCCTTTCAAGAACTCCACCATTATATCCACTCCCAAAACAGCGAGAAATATCTGGACTCGGTGATTACAGGTCTGTAGCCCTGACATCAATGGCTTTGAAGGCATTCGAGCGCATAATCTTGGCGCTCATTAAATCAGTCACATCCCCCCCGATGGACTCACTACAATTTGCGTCGGCCAAAGCAGTCCGCAGGTGATGCAGTCAACCTGGCACTGCACTTCGCCCTCCAAACATCTGAAGTTCAAACACACCTATGCAAAAACATCTGGTCATCGATTTCAGTTCCGCTTTCATCAAACCCTCTGAAGCTGTTCGGGGGAAACTCACTGTTCATGAACATTATCACCTCACTGTGCCTCTGGAGCCTGGATGTTTTTTGAAGGACAGGCGCCAAGCTGTCAGATTCAATAACATCACTTCCCTCCCCCTGACCGTCAGCACAGAGACGCGTTCTGTCCCTGTTGTTCTGGTTTCTCTATAACAATATGTCATTAAATGCACTTATCCTCATCTAACCAAATACGCTGACCGACTCTTTCAAGTTCCTTGGTTTCTTTCTGCACTTATGACTTAAAGTTTGCACTTATGTTGTATGTGGTGCACTGTCACAGCCATTCCATGTGTACTGAGACTAATTCCACCTGCCTAGCAGAGTGGTAATAGAAGGAACTTGAACTTGAACAGATGAATCATGTCCATTGACCTGTCTTACAAAAAGAGAAATTTAATATGAAGCTGAGGATAAGGCTGTATTTGGACAGACTACAGCACTGTGTGAAAAAAAAAAAAAAAAAAGCAGCAGCCCCCTCATTCATTTGAATGGAACAGCCGTGTTGGCTCAACGGGTGCTGACGCAGAGGACTCTGGGCATAAAGAATGATGTAAAAGTCTGTAAGTGTAAGACTTCAGGAAAATCTATAGGGTCACCAGGTGGGCAGCCTCTCATTAACTGACGACACTGAGAACGTTCTACAGTGTGTTTCAGCGTCCAAATCAATAGCACATTGCAAAAAGTAAAATAAAAACAACCTTAGATGACCTTTGCAGTTTACACTTTCCTTTCTTTGGTCCAGACGGCAAAATGATCCATATTGTTAAACATTTGTTAAACCCTTGAAGTTTAGTGACTTAATGATGCAGTCTGCTCTGGTTTAAGTGACACATGGTTGATGTAACTTAATGTAACTTAGGCTGAGTGCATTCTGTCTGTCTCT
>CALSBV010010454.1:393597-411197 GCA_943590825.1 Bovichtus diacanthus
TGTGTGTGTGTGTGTGTGTGTGTGTGTGTGTGTGTGTGTGTGTGTGTTGCAGCATACAGTTGGCTTATGTATTAAGCGAGGGCGGTAGGGGAGTGAAAGGCCGAGGTGGACAGTGTTACATGCTTGCTGTTCTGATGCTGCACCGCACAGAGGAGTATTATTATTATTAGAATTTTTTTTTTTTTTTTTTTTAAAGATCCAGCAAAAGTAATGCAGGACCATTTCCTCTGCTCTGCCTCATGAACCTGCAGACATGTGTGTGTGTGTGTGTGTGTGTGTGTCTCTCTGTGTGTGTGTGTGTGTCTCTCTGTGTGTGTGTGTGTGTGTGTGTGTGTGTGTGTGTGTGTGTACTTGCTGACTGCTGCTCAAGGACTCAGAGCAAATAAAAGCCTTCAGTCATAAGCTGCTTTATTGTTACACTTTACAGTCACACAGCTCGCAGCCGAGAGGAGAGGGAGTTTATTTAAAGGCAGAATCTGTCTGGGTGGTCGCGACAACGGGAAGGAGTTGTTGCGTTTTTCGACTTTTTTTCCACGGGCTCGGTCCGGTCCGCTTTAGCCGCACCTCGCCGAGCCTCGATGACGTGTGTGAACTACAAACTGAAGCCTCACAGCTCGTGTTGTCA
The DNA here is from genome assembly GCA_943590825.1 of Bovichtus diacanthus. Classification (NCBI taxonomy): domain Eukaryota; kingdom Metazoa; phylum Chordata; class Actinopteri; order Perciformes; family Bovichtidae; genus Bovichtus; species Bovichtus diacanthus. The sequence continues at coordinate 394,223 of CALSBV010010454.1, forward strand.
CAATACCAAAATGAAGCAATACCACGGTAAAAAAACCTAAAACATCAGGAAAAGCAATGGAATAATAAATGACAGAAATAATAATATTTAGACAATGTCAACGTGAGGCGGTGGAGGATGTGAAAAGAAGCCATAAAACAACAGGAGTGAATTATTGTACCGTAGTGTGTTCATGCATTTTAATATCCAACCAGGACTGGAGAAACTCTTAATTAAGATCAGCTCTTTAAATGTTTACATCTCTCCAGTCTCCACCTTCACATCTCACACCGCTGCTTATAAAAAAATAAATAAAATGTAATCCGTGCAGAGATAAGTGCAATCAGCACTGTAAACTATTTTTGTTACGTGGCGTCTAATGGAAATGCTCTGAGCGAGACGTTGTAGACGATGATGATCTTAATTGGTTTATTTAGCTTAAAGTTCAAAGAGTCAAAGGTCGTCATCGTCACTGCAGTTGGGGAAGCCAGCGCACACACACACACACACTTACACACACACTTGTCGTCACAGTGAAGACCAGAGTGACTCACTTTAGCTCTCCGAGGGCACAGCTGGGTCAGCTTTTGTGTTTCAAACTGATGACAGTGCTGTGAGCAGGTAAACAGGCAGAGGAAATGACCCCTTATTTCCAGGATCAATTTGTCCCCCTACAAGGGGGCAATTGGAGAGATAGAGCTCCGTGGGAGGTAAAGCACTTCAGTCATTTTTTCGTCCCTTCTTCTCTTTCCCTTTCTTCTCGCCTCTCATCTTTAAGAATAATAAAATAATACACGCTGTATCCTCCGGCTCCCCTCATCTTCCTCAGTAATGGCCGAAAACAGCGTCTCGGTGTAAGAAAGGGAGATATGATGACCAAATAAGGACTTCCCGCGGTCACAGTCCGACGGGCAGATTGTGACCGTGGGACGCCTATTTTTTGTTCACCGTCATTTCTCGGGGAGACGGGATGTGATGTGCTGCAGGTGGCCGGCGTTGCCGCTGTTATTTCTCCGTATGATAGCAGACCGATGTGTGTTGTGTTTCTCAAATGGCGTCGTGTTTGAAAATGGAGAGCGAGCCATGATCAAAGTGGAACGGCCGAGCAAATGGCGGCGCTCGCCTTTTTTTTTTCCGAACCAAGTTGAGAACACAGTGTCCAAGTTAAACGGTTTTATTTTATTTTCTGTTGCAGAAAACACCTTTCTGTCGTGCGCACGGTGTGTGTTTGTTTTTGTTTTGCGTCTCTTTTACATCTAGAGATCTGTTTCTCCCAGTGGAGACTTTTATAGCATCATTTGTCATTTGTATAATTACTTTTTTTTTTATTATAGTGCACTTTTTCTGCCCAGAAATAAGGAGATTAAACATGGATTTTATGGGAATGTCATGCTTCTGTTTGTGCAAGTGTGAGTATGTTGCAATAAAGTTTGCGGTGGAGCCTCCTCAGTGGTTTTGGTCGGAGCAAAGAGTCAGCATCTGTTCTGCTAACATTAACCCTGCTGCTGGACACGCAGCCGTGTGTGTGTGTGTGTGTGTGTGTGTGTGTGTGTGTGTGTGTGTAAATAAGTTCTGGTCAGTTGGCCTGTAATCCTCACTGAAAGCAGATCCATGGAATAAGTGAGTCATTTCTTTTCTAAGATCTATATTCTCCTTTTCTCTCTCTTTCCTCACCTCTCAGTCTTTCTGACGGCTTCATTTAAACAGGGAAATCAATATTCATCCCCTTTTTTCCTACTTTGCTCTGCATATCCATCACTTATGAGTTCTACATTTGTGTCCCCTCTCACACAGTTATCAGGCTAGATGAGGGATGACTGGGGGCCCTCTCTGACTTTCAGGAGCTTATGAAGCAGGAAGTAATTGGAGAAGCATTCTCTCAGAAACGCACCTACTCTAAAAACTATAAGGCGTGTGTATTTGGAGGCATTTGCAACGGAAGCTTATTCCAAATAGCCTCTGTTGCAGCCAGCTGGCAGATCCCTCCGTGCCTGGAGAAGTGTTAAACCCCAAAATCAAATGAGTACATGGTGCATCAGCATGATCGACGACGCGTCAGCTGACAGGAGGCTGCTCCTCTTTGCTCGTGCAGCGAAGGCGAGCAGGGCCTGTACGTGTCAAAGTTCGGAGAGTTACTCTTAAACGGACTTTAAAGAGCCAACTTAGTAGTAAAAAAAAAAGAAGAAGTAAAGACTTCGGAACATTTACCAAGAGATTTTCTGCTACTTGAAGCAAAGTCAAGGAGTTACCCTCCAAGATCAAATGACTACGTATGTTCAGAAAAGTATCACCAATCAGGGAGAAGTGATGTAACTGTCCATCCTGCCCAAGCCTCACATCTCCAAACAGCTTCTTCTGTGAAGCCTAAATGATTTTAATGTTTATTTTTTTTGTGTTGCGTCTGTAGAATCTCCAGTAGCAATAAACACGTGACTTTAAAGTACGTATGCCACTGTGAGGAGTGTTTCCAGCAGGTTCATAAACTTGCGACAACACAGGTGTTAGCGATTTACACCGGACATTTTTACAAGAAAAGATCATTTGTGGGTGACGCTCAGAGAGCTTCCTTTGATCTCCGCCGCCGCAGCGCCGTGTGTGTCCGGCCTCTCAGGCCGAGCTTTGGCTGCGGGGGCGGCGGGTTTCCACCTCGCACGGCTGCCCCGTGCACGCCGCCTGCGACGGCTCTGTGCTCCGCATGGCTTCATACCAAAAGTTTACAGATTGCCTCATTATCAGGTTCCCTATTAGCTCTGGCTTTAATTTCCAAAAAAAAATACTTTGGTCACCTTTGAGCCTCCAGCCATTTAAATAGGGACGACATTAACGCACTAAACAGACTTTTCCTCTTAACTCTGGCGAGACCAGATACTGTAGCGGGGAAGTTGCTAATTATTTACAGCTGTAAAATAAAACTACAATTGTACAGTTTTAAAGAGGTGATTCTAGCTTTGAAACAAGGTATTATATTCACGTATGAACATTTTAAAGTTCCTTATGGATGTGAAAATATAAAATGTATACATTTATATTATTATATTATGGTATTATATGCAAATAGCTGGTCGACAGAAGCCTCTGAGAAATAAAGAGTATTTATGATCAATGAAATATAACAAAAAAACTATCATTGTGGACTAAAAATGTGAAAAAGATAATTTTTTTTTTACTACTGGATAAAAAAAAAAATGACAAACTTCTGGTTTCTGCTTCATCTCTGTGAAGGAAAGCAGGAGACTGTGGGAAAGTGAGAGAATCCCTCGAGTCATATGAAGTGTACATCTATTGTATAACCTCACTCGTCATAGGTTTCCTTGAGCCAACTATTTTTAGGCTCCCCCTCCTTTTTTCTTTTGGTTTTGTCCGGTGTTTTTCTAAATGCCATGGAAAATGTCAGCGCAGCCCGTACCAGCGACTGTCAGACATTTGTCCTTGTCTTGTTCTCCACCACCTGTCTCTCCAGATTTGAGGAGAGGTGCTGAGGGCCTTCCCCCGTCCTTATCACTCCTCTTCCTCTGCTCTTGTATTTTCTCAAAGACAGATCTACAGTTTGAGCTACGCCACCACTAAGAACTTCTTTTTTCTCTCTTTTCCTTTCAGTCGGGAGCTCACGGCCAGACCCTGCACTGCAGTCACGTGATCTGTAAATTAAAACCGAAGCCTTTTTTTTATTTTTTTATTTACCCAGGCCTGCGTTATTGGAGCAGATTGGCTGTCAGCAGAGATTACAGTCCTGCTTAGCAGAGTGAATACACAGGGAGAGCCAGTTTTGCCCTGTTGTCAGACATGATGGTATGAAAAGGTGCGGGATAAACCAACGAGGTGTAATGGAGGCAGAGTGATTAGGTACGGCAGATGCACACGTATGCACGTAGCAGATTCTCTCTTCTTTTCTCTCTCCGTTAGGTCTTCCACGAGGAGCTAATTCTCTTTTGTTCTGTCTCTTTTTCACACTTCATCTCTCCTCCGGTTGTCTTCCCGTGTTTCCTCCGTCTCTCTCTCTCTCTCACTTTCTTTCCTTCTCTTTCTCTGTCACGCACACAAACACTGAGGTGATTATTTCTGGCAGGTTGGGTGTGAAAGTGTGCTTTGATAAACATGCTGCCGTGGTTATTAATTTTGAGTAATGGCAGCGTCAAACTCCAGTGCCTCGATAAGTATCGGAGATGGAGGAACATTTGTGGCGTGGCGCAGAGACACAATGAAAGCAAGCAGCTGGAGCTTATAGGCTACAGCAGCGTGAGAGCTGCTGTTGTATTTGGGCACAGATCCAAAGCCAGCAGCTTCCTGCACCTCCCTGCGTATGTCAAACCCCTTAAATAATGAAATTGTGTAACGTAAAATAAGCAAAATATGTAATTGATAGGTTACTTGAAGTTGGTGCGCTGTTCAGCCTCGCCACACGACCCTGCTGCTCTTTAGGTCATTTCTATAAACCTTAAGGCTCAGATCTATACAGCTGCTGAATTTAAAGGAGTAATATTTGACTGTAATCACCCTCTTTCAGGGACTAAGGACTTGCAGCACCAACGGGTCTTTTGTGCAGGTCAAGGCGGCTTGTAATGTGGTAAAAACACTGATTTTCACAGCAGAGAGCGACGTAGCTAATAAGAGACGAAATATCTGGTGATGTATTTCACGCTGTCAAAGTCAGCCATGCTAATATGACATTTTAGCTGCTTTTAAATCCCTTTTTTTAAGGTTCTTACAGCACTAATTCTGCATTGATGTGGAGTACCACTTTTTAATGCCAGCTTGCAGCACGGTATCGCACTCGATCCTGAACAGAGATGTATCTCGGCAGCGTTTAAATTACATTGTTTTACGTCCAAATGTAATCATTACAGGGGAAACGCTGCATCTCACAGCTGTGGAAGCACATTAGACACAGACCTTGAAGCTCTATTATCTCACAAAATGAGTCATGAGCCTGACACTGAAATTGAGCTGAAATCCATGTAAACCAAATTGTTGACCCTTGACATCAAAAATTATTGGTCCCATTTCTTTTTTTTACTAAGTACGTTTTTCCTGTAATTAAATTTTTTGACTCGTGTAGGTTTCTGCTGGGTCAGGCTCAGAGAAGTATTACTACTTTACCTTTTACCAGACCGGGGGATGAGAGAATAAGTCGATGGAGAAAATCAAAACACGGCTTTTGATTTTGTGCAGTGATACAAAATGTATGCAGAGTATATTGTGCATCCTCCGAAAGGTCTCTGCTTAGAGTGATCTTCTCTCATTTGATTTTCCCTCTGATCTTATTTTACGTCTTTGTTTTTAGAGTTGATCTCATTTTTTTAAGCTTTCGTCCAATTCCTTAGTTCTGGTGGATTGATGTTTTTTTTTCTTCAGATTAATTCCACTCTGAAGGTTACATTTCTGCTGAGTGGAATATTGAGCAGAACTTTGTGTGTCAGGTCATTTTTATGTTTGATTTATCTGTTTCATCAAAAAAAATAACAATAATTGTAATTGGAGAATTTTCTGACTTTACTTTCGGTTTGTCAGAAAGGAAAAGGGCATTTTTCTTTTTCCTACAAGACCCTTCTTGCAATCATTATTTATTTATTTTACATTGAAGATTTAATGCAGTCTCAGTCCTGCGTATTTACAGTTTCACTCTACCACCCAGAAACATCAGTTAATGTGTTTATATGCATATATTTGTGCAAATGCATGGATACTTTGGTCTGTGGCCAAAACGGTATTTGTCCATGCATACTTTATTTGTTGAGGCTTGCCCGTAAAATGGGTGCTAAAGCGCGTATGGCCTTAAGGCTCTGTGTGTGACTCTCAACCCGGGAGGCTGGCTGGTTCTCCACCCCAGACAGTGTGTGTGTGTGTGTGTGTGTGTGTGTGTTCGCCCTTCAGCTGCATGTGTGGGTCCTGTGTAATAGTGAACTGCGTCTCTCAGAATCAGCGTGTCAACCAAAGCAAGTAGGTAATGTAATCGCACAGAAACGCTCTCAGGAAGTGCTCCGCTGGCCAAGAACCAAAGCGGCGGATGGTGACACTTCCACTGTGAAACTGCGCGGCCATCAGCGCTCCATGTTCCCTCGCTGCAGGGAGCAGAAGTCTTTCACCTGACCCTCCGAAGCCTTCAAATTACATTTAGACCTCTGGATTGTTTCCTTCCATGAGATGGCACGCCGCTTCTCCATGTCCGTTTTACAACAGACATTAATTGTCGTCCCATCGAGCGCTCTATTAAATTGTGCACGATATGGTGCGAACGAGAGCCAGCGGTGTTGGACGGAGTCTGACGGAGCGACGCGGAAGTGGAAAGTTTATATAAGTGTTTCTTTTTTGAGCGAGTGGAGTTGGTTCTGTGCTTGTGGACACTTTTGTGGTCAGGATGTCTGTGCATAAGTTGAGGTTGTTGTTTGTGAATATGTTTGGCTTACAGGTGGTGCACAGTGGGGGCTCTGGCTTATTATGGTTATCCGTACTGTGGGGTCAGAAAGTTGCCAGTATAATCTAAATGGTAAAGAGACCACGGGGCTCGGCTGCCCTTGTTTCACCATGCTGGAAACCTGGCATTTGGCCTGTGTTTGAGGACCGAAGCTGTAATTTTCTCTTCCTCTGCTCTCTGTGGCTTTTGGAAGACTGGGTCAGATGAATAAAACAAAAGCCATGTTTAAAATTATTCTTTTATATGCTCATCCTTTTATGCCTTATTTCTTTATCATCAAATGAGCACATGTCCTCATGCCCTTGTTCCATCCCACTAGCACTTTCTGTAATATTGCTCTGTTCTTTTTGTGTGCTGCTTTATTGGTACTACCCTTCCTCCCTTCCTTCCTTCCTTCCCTTCTTTCTTCCCTTCTTCTCATTGCTGTGCTCCGTATATCTCCCTCCACCTCTCCCTCCGCCTCCCACCTTTCCTCCCTACAGCGTTCCCCCGTTCCCTCTGCGTTGCACTCATTTGTGTGATCGCCTTCTTCTTACCCACAGCACATCCGCTGCCCCACAAATGAGAGCAGGGAGAGCAAAGGGGCGAGCATGATGCAGGGCCCAAGGAACAGGGTTTAATGAAGCCAGCCTAAATGAATTTACTGCTTTCCATTGAGCCACTCTGTCCCATGTGGCGGACTAGCACCTCAGCCATTGTGTCGGAGCCCCCCCCCTCTCTGTTCTGCTACCTGTTTGTCTGACACCTCTGTAATTAGCCGCCACTATTGAGCTCAGTAATTGCGTATTAGAGCCATGTTCTGTTTGGGGAGCCTCAAAAGTTTTCATTTTTATGCAAATGTTTAGAATCTGGCCTAGAATAAGAAACTGACCCGGGGTTTTGTGCGTGGAGGACGTAGAGAAAGACCATTTTTCTACCAAAGAAGAAGAAAAGACATTGTGGGTATCGCCGCTAAATGAAGGGTGGAGACTATGCATCTGCTTGGATTTGTTTGGTGGTGTATTTGTGTGTGTATTAGTCTCCAGGCATAAACGTTTTTGCTGCGTTGCTGATTCACTATTTCAAATTGGTATTTTAAACAGTGCTCTGTGATGGGACTTGAATTACAAAGTAAATTGGAGTTATTAACTGCTATTGTTGCTCACCTGCTTTGTATTAGAAGCTCCTGGGGACAAATACTGTGCTGATTGTTATTCATTGTCTTTGTTTTGGTATGCATGTGCTCGTGTGTGCGTCTGTGTGTGTGTGTGTGTGTCTAGCCTCTGGAAAGCCTATACATGCCAGCTGCTTACAACTTCTTTGGTTAAGGAACAGAACTGCAGTCTCAGGAACCTGGATTGTGTTGCACCAACTTTTTGTAAATCCATTACGAAGTCACGTTCTTAGTTTATTCCAGTTTCCAACCCGTGATTCACTCAACTAGAGAAACGTCTCCGCTGATACATCTGTAGCTATAACTATGTTTGATGTTATAAAGAGTTTTTTCGGGACCACAATGTGATCTGAAAAATCCATGTCAGTGCATTTTATATCCGAGCAAAATGTGTGCAAATGTGACTGTATGGTTAAAACTCGGCACATGACCTCACCAGCCAAGGACAAAAACGCAGACGCACACCCACCTCCTCTCTTCAGTCAACGCTAACCTGCCCAAGCCACGACATATGGCCTGTCCGTTCTGATCAGCCCGTCAAAATCTAAACCTCAAATTTAATGTTCAGCTGGAGCAGAACGATGCATAAACACTCTCCAGACACCCCCAGGAACCCTGGAAAATCTGCCTTCCTGCTGGAAGTTTCAACTTTCTCATTTTATTTCAGTCGCAACTTGTTAGAAATCCCCTCCTCTGTCTTTGAGCACATGAACCAAATCAAAAGATAAAACTGTGTACTGCACATGCGGTGTGTGTGTGCCTGCTTTCATTTTGTGTGATGTGCGCGTATGTATGCATTTATTTTCTTGTTTTCTTGAGTGCCTGTCATACGAGGGTTTTTTTCCCCACGGAGACGAGCTCCAGACCAACTTCTCTGCTGTGCTTTAACTTTTGGATTCAGCCCGTACAGTTTGTTTAAGGATCAAGTGTTCATGTTCCTCGTATAGGTTAACATTAGCTTCCACTACTGACTTCAGATAAATGAGTCTTTTCAATTGTGCCTCGTCATGTATAGGTCAAATCACAAGGTCAGTGACAAGACAGCGTCCTGGAGGCTGCGAGAGATTTAGCAGCTCGCCAAAGGACAAAGCGGGACCTTTGCTTGCTATTCTAAGGAGCTTGTACCTTTAGGCAGAGCGTCACACTCTCACAAATTAGTATGCTGTGCTTCAGCCGCATATTCCACAGTCACTGGCTGCGGCTGTAGTTTCAGGTGCTCACATTAGTCCACATTTGACAAATCACGAGCGATACACATCTCTGGCGTTTAAACGTTTACTTTGCTGGACCTGAAGAGGGTTCGGACTTATCTGATGCTCGGCTCTTATGGCGTGCTAAAACTCCTATGTTTTTCTGCTGTCGGAGGTCTGCTTCCATTACCTACTAAGCCTTTGTCAGATTGCAGGGCTGTGAAGCGGTCCCCTATCACCACCGGTAACAGTGGTTTCCAAGTCCCAGTCTATTCAGCTCACGCCGCCACCCTTCAGAGACTGGTAATAACTATTTGCTCAGGCTTATACATTCTCACCCCCTGACTTACTTTTTTTTTTTCTTCCTCCTGTTTTCGTCCCTCGCTCCATTCACCCTCCTGCGTTTACTGGATCCATATTTTCTTTCCTCCCTCCTTTTCTCCCTTCCTCTCTCCAGCCGTCCTTTCTTCTCTGCCGTCATCTTTCCTTTCGTCAAAGCAATCACTATTTAAACTCTCCTCTGCTCCAAGGTCCTGTCGGATCCCCTAGAAGCCAAACACCATTAAAAGAAGTCTCGAGAGCTCAGCCAACGTGTGTACGTGGGCGTGTGCATTTATATGTACAGTAAGTGTGTGTTTCACGGGCGTATTTCAGTGTGAAGTCACAGTCTGGTAATATGTGTATGTGTTTCCACATTGGCGTTGAGGGTATCTCCCTTTTTGATCCTCTGGATCTTCAATAACAGCGTGAACTCTGGTGGGAAATCTATTGGCAGCAGATTCAGAAGATTACGGAAATTCAGCCTGGCGGGAGGCAGTAAAAAGGTGGTTGTGGTGGGGGGGTGGAGGGGGTGGGTGGAGGAGCTCGCCATAACCAAGAGAGAATAAAAATATGAATAGAGTGTGGTATCTATGACCTTGTGGTACGAGGTTTTGGACTCTGTTTAGCCAAATGGGAAAAACAATTCAAGCGTTTTTCTGAAACACAAACACACAAATATGTTTCTAGACTACACCCGGAGGCGGAGGGAAACACACACTCTCTCTACGACACGTGCACTTACACACACCTTCACACAAAGCGCTCGACTTTTCTGTTCAAAAACAGTTGTTACGATTATTAATTATTAATGATTTGGTGTGTGAAATAGAAGACTACAACAAAGATTGCTGGGAATTGTTCCCTCGAGCCCAAGATGGTATATTGGGTCCGACCAACAGTTAAAAACACAAAGATTATTAAGTTAAAGTAAATTGAGCAATTTAATTTAAGTTCAGGAAAAGCTGCACATTCACCGGAGAACTTGGAAGTGATTTTTTTTTATTGATGGACTAATCGATAAACCTGTTTAAAACTACTACGTCCTTTTTCTTTCTTTTTTTTTTTTTTACTCCTTTTGAACAGTGAAGTCTATTCATAAAAATATCAGCAGAGCAGCCTGGTAGTAATACACAGTATACCTGGAGCACGTTGTGTTCATATTCCACTTTTTGAGACGTTTTGAGGCAACTAACTCGAACTAATTAGCCACTTCCTTGTATATGCATACTTTATTTTACTTTATATCTCTGATTTATGTTTAATTTTAGACTTTGAGCTGCCTTCCTGACCTGCCTGGACCAGGTTTCAGCTTAGAGATAGAAAGTGATGCTGTTTCATTCGCAGATTGAAGGAGCTGTGATGGCTACTTAATGTGATAGGTCATTAGCCATTCATCCCTACTCGACTATTAATGCAATGTATAGAAGATGCAATCATGCAAATCACTCTTCGATCAGAGCCTTTCATAGAGGAATAAAATGTGACGGCGTGGAGGGTAAGGAGCATTAAGAATGAGGTGGGCAGACTCTCATAGAGACAGAGTGAGGTACACTATTCTCTTTTTCCAGTCTCACATCTGTCTTTGTCCTCACTCCTTTATCAGCGTCTCGTTACGGGTGAATGTCGGGGCATCGGGGGAAAGACATGGCTGTGAGGCCTAATTACCATAAATGAGTTTTGATATTTAGAATATTAAAGGAGCAGTACATTAAGAAGGACTGGAGTGTTGGATGTAAGCAATAACTTGCAGCAATAACTCACGTTTGAATCATTTTTGAGCCTTAAAAGAGCCTTTTTATTATGACTAGAATAAGAATGGGGGTGTCTCTTTGACGTCAGCTGTTGGGAATCTGACAAAACAGCCTGGGAAAATATCGAGTGCACATTTTAAACTTAGTGCACGTAAACCACCAAACATTCCTAAACATGAACTCTGAATTTTCCAAATTTAGGATGATGGTTACACGTTTGTTATCTAACTAAAGTGGAAGAAGTCGCTCTGCGCGTCCATATTCTCCACATGTATGTACACACTGTGTAGTGTGTTGAGAGTGGACCCCTATGAACTGTACGCCACCAAACGGCATGATGGGTACAGCTCGCTCTCGCGCTGCGGCACGTCTGAGTCACCAGCATTGTTCGGAGTTCTGTGGACTGCCACAATATTAGACCAGAACCTGAGCTGCATATTCTGACAACCGCACACAATAAATCAGCTGTATAAAATATTAAACCTCTAGATTAACTGGAGAGTTGACCTGTAAATGCAATGTTATATCACAAAGATAAACTAAAATGTAGGGGGTGTTTGGGGTTATGCTTTAATAATAATAACCTTTTATATGGTTTAAAAGTTGAGTTTTTTTTTCCAATATTTAACTTGGGAATTATATTTCTATGTAATATGCAGGGTCCACGTTTGATAAAGCCCTGTCACGGATAACTCAACTGTAACAACAGTGTGGTTCCTCAAATCTGCCTCTTAAATCAGTCCACTTCCTCTTTAATATACAGGCTGAGATATGGGTCTCCTTGGATACTCACTTTGAGCAATTGAACCTGACAGTGAATTTCCCAAAAATACTTTTACAGCATCTCGTAAAATACTTCATCAAGCCTCAAAATTGTTGATTAGCATATTCACCTAGGATAGGCTGATGCAGTACATTTAAATTAATAAGCCACTAACTGTAGAACATTTCATAAGCGAGACAGAGAGGGGGGGGGTGGAGAGGGTAGGGCGGAGAGATGGATGCCTTTTTTGCCACCTTGTGAAATATGTAATACATCTTCATTTTAACGGGTGCTGTAAATGTCAGGGCACAGATCTTCTCTAAATGAAAAGATCACCCTGTGTCCAAACTTTGACAAATGTATCTGGTTTTGAGCTGAAAACTGTGGAGTCGTATCCCACTTCCAACAGTTTGGATGAGTATTAACAAACTCAAGCTGTTGCCTCCTCCTGTGCAACTCTCAAGTTGATAGGTTTCAGATTAAATCCCGCTGCATCATCTGTTATCATCGCTGTCTATGCTGTGGTCGCTGTTAACCTTCGTCCGTAACCTCGGAAAACATCGGCACAAAAGTTGTTGGGGTTAATCCACAATGAAATAACTTAATCCAACATTAAAGGAGCTTCAGGAGAGGACTGTGTCCCAGGACATTCAGCATGACGTGATTTATGGCTGTCCATGAATTGTACATTTCTACCTCAGATGTTTCTCTTTATTGTATATATTCAGATCTCGCATGTTCCCTAAGCAGCAGAACGGCTTCCCATGACTGTAGTTAACCACCCGTCCGCACCAGAGTCGGAGATATGACAGATGTTGCGTCACAGATTCATGTTGCACCCCATTGGGCTGTAAGTGGTTTTGCTGACCCTAAATCAAGGAAACCGTGCATTTCTGCAACGAGTCAAGGTGCTTCATTAATTTTGTTGCCTGTGTGACACGCATAAAAGCTCTAATCCAAACTCATTTAATTCACACGTAATTTGCATAATTGTATGTGTTTAGCTAATCGTCAGTAACGTAGGACAGAAAAAAAATATCTAATCTTCATAGTTTGAATTCATTTAAATTGTTTCTGGAAGTTATTGTATAAATTCATTAATCTCAGAAATTGATAGATGTTTTTTTTTTTTCCCCCTTTGAAAAAGTTCTATTGCTTTGCAGAGGTACGAGTACATGGTGTCCTGTGTTCACAGCCTGGAGCTGGTAGCGTGGGTTGCTTCAAAGCTGTCTCCGGCGTGCTGAAGTGTGATTGCACAAAGGTTAGCACGGGTTTGAGAATCTGAAAAGCGTTAGATAGCGCGCGCTGCTGTCAATTTGCTCTCAAACCCGCCAGCAAAAGTTTTTCTTATGCTCTTCTTCCCACGGTTTTATGCAAACCTACAACGATGTCACTGACATCAATTTACCCCTAAAAGCTGCAGCGCACTGGGCCATTATGGAGCGTACGCTATCACACTACGTCCTCAGGGGAAGTGAGAACAGGGGAAAAATGAGGAATCAGCATATAGATGTCGCTTTGTTTTCCCCCCACATTTTACAGCACACAGGTGCAGTGGTTTTGTCATTATTTGCAACACGAGCAATTTAGAATAAATTATAATAATATGGGTTTATACTCCATAGGATAGGAGCACTGTTTATACTTTACGTAGGGTTCCTCTCTTATCTTTCTTTCTCTTTATATGTTGCATAACGTAGCTTCATAACAGGCCTGCCCTCCATAGCCTGGGAAATTAACAGGATGTGAATAATAAATGAAGACTTAATTGATCAGGCTTCTTCCCCGGACAGATTGTATAGCTGCGCCCTTGATATTAATACTTTGAGTCAACAAAATCAATACGTTCAACTATGAGAAAGCAACAGAGGGAGTATGAAGCTGACTCTTTTATCTTGTGACTTAAGGAAAAACTAAACAATTACTACAACAGTTTCTAAGCTTAAGTGCAGAGCAGAACTGACCGGTGTCCATCTTCTGCTGGTAAAATGGCCCAAAAAAACCCCGACACTCACATTATTGTTTCAGGGAAAACAACTGTGGTTTTGTTTTACATTATTATGTATTTGGCATTTTGCCTTTTAATAGGATAGTTTGAGATTCAGACTGGAAACATGGGAGCGAGAGAGATCGGTATTTAATAAGGGTCCCTGGCTATCATTGAATCAGGGACGTGTGGTTATGTGGTTTGCATCTTAACCAATGAGCTACCAGGACAACACAGAGCAGTCTTTTCTTTTACTAAATATATTGCAGTAGTTTGCTTGCAGTTATTTCTTCCTTTTTCTGGTCGTTGTGCTCACTGGATGTTTCGACATCTATTCTTAATACAGCGAACGGTTATTTAATGTTGTGGTGTGAAGCTGAGGTTCTTATTTTAACATGTTTTCAGCTACGTCTCCTCTGATGTTATGGCCCGACATTGCTACAGGGAGGAAACGGGATAAAATTCAAAATAGCGATAGTTGATTATCCTCCAGAGATCGAGGGCGGAGAAGGACTCGCCGTTCTTGTTTTTCACCCTTCCACCCGGGTCTACTTTGTTGTGGCAGGCCTGTTTTGATTTTCAATTTGAAGTGCTTTACTCCTTCTTCTTTCTTTTTTGCCTAAAAGCTATCCTGCATTACAGCTGCTTTCAAGCATGTTCATCTATCACAGAAAGGGCGAAGGACGGAGGAAAGCGAAGGGAAAGAAACCGAGAGAGAGAGAGGGTAGAGTGAGAGAACGAACAAATGTAGTGACTGCTAATGGCTTTATTGGAATGATACCAGTAATTAATTATTCTGCCCCCTCTTGAGAAAGACAAAGTGAAAAAAGAAAGGTTGAGTTAAGGCTGAGGAGCAGCCACAATACGTAACGCGCTGTCTCGACTAATAGCTAAGTCAGATTTTACTGATCAGTGGATGGCTCTTTCCTAATTGACGGGATGTGTGTGAGTTCGTCGCCTGTTTTCAGATGGTGCGTGTTAAAGTAGGAGCGGCAACGCCTGTTTGCTTTCCGGTCAGCACGTGCTCGTCGGCGGCATCTGCTGTAAATCTAATCACTGTCCGTGTGAGGTAACGTGAGCAGAAGGTTTGTCCATGTCTCCGCTCGTCCTCCGCTCTACCAGGACACGACCTTGTCCTCCGCCGACCTCTATCCGTCCCTCTATTCTGGCTCTCTTTACAGGCCAAGCATCTTCTAGTCAATCAAACAACTTTTAAAAGAGTTAGAAATCAAGGCGACACATCATTTGTCTTCTCGCTCATATTTCATTGTGCCTTGGAAAGAAAACCCTCCAAGGTTTTGTTGGAATATGGCAGCGTATCAGCATTTCCCACCTTTTGCGTCACAGTTTAGCCTTAAATACAGAACATACTGACTCCTACCAATCCTCACAATAAGACTGCAGATGTAACTGATTTTATTATCTGAAAATGAACACAAAACCCTGTCATTTTAATTCCTAGCATGCATTCCTCTCCACGTGTCGACTTTTCTTTACGACCCATGTGCAATGCCAAACCGCTGTGAAGTGGTAAAAAAAATGTATATACAGTGTGACCGCTGATGGGATGTTTCTCCACTTCCTCTTCAGGCTGCTTTGGTAACACTGAAGGCCTTTGCAGAGCAGCGAGGAGACGGTGAGCGTATCCAGAGGGGAATGGATGATTATCTCGTCCCTGGATATAGCTACTTTCACTCTGTGATTAACCTCTGGTGGTGAGCAGGGTGTTTTATTGAGGTGTTCTTGAGTGTGTGTGTGTGTGCGTGTGTGTTTCGCAAGTGATTGGGCCCCGGGTGTAGATCTAATGGAGCCAAAGGGATGATTACGCTGAAAAGGTCAGATTTGTCTCCAGTTCCTGCAATTAACACAGTAAAAGAGACGGGGACATTGGATGAGTAATGCAGACATAGAAAGAGGAGGAGAAAAATATATATTGAGGGAATTAACATTAACAGGTACGACGAAGATGGGAGGAGATCAGAGGCGGAGAGGTCAACGGGAGACGCTCGTCTTCGTCAGGTGTCAACATTAGCTTTGAGAAATGCTCAGTGTCTGGATGATAGCAGACTTTTGCACCTTCAGCTTTAAGTCTTTATATTCATATAAAGATATATTGATACAGGACCGTACGCCAACACAAAACAACCAACTTCTCATGTATATTTAAGTTACGTTATTATCACTCACGTCCTTCGGTATTGTCAGAGAAAGACGACCTGACTTATTTTCATAATGTGCAAGTTTTAACCCATGAAACAAATCGCACACAGACTTATAACACTCCTCGATAAACCTGGGTGTCATCAGCAAAAACAGTAAAAGGAGATTTTAGATTTTAGAGGAAGACGAAGAGTGGATTCAACAGGAGAAGTAAAGAACGTGTCCATGTTTTGTATATAGCTTACAAAGCAGCTTTGGGTTCAAGTCAGGATGCTTCGTTGTTTTTGGGGGAATATCTGTTGAGTCATTTCATATTATGGTTGCAAAGCCTTGGAGATTTGTTGAACTACAACGTGATGCTGATCCGCAGCCAGTGAGATCAAAGCCACTGGCCTGGATCTGGGACTCGGCTCTGAGGCGCAGACACTATCTGTCCGATTGTGTTTGTGTATTTAGAAGTACTCCTGTGTACAGTATATGTGCTGTTGGTGCATTTCGTGCAGTGCATCTGCTTAGACATTAATGTGCTTTTCTATACTCATTTGTGTCAGAGCGAGTGCTGGTATATGTGAGAGTTTGCAACTATGGGACTAGTGTGAACATGTTTTGTGAGCTTTTCAAAGCGTTTTTGAAGTAATTATTCAGTCACACAGCATGTATTTGTGCACGAGATCCCAGCCTGTATACATTTTTAGACAGGCTGCGCTTGTAATGACTGCCTTTGGCTCTTGTTTTTAATCATGAATGAGAATAAAGAAATATTGTTTTGTACTCCTGCGCCTCTTCAGTGGATTGTGACAGATTGCGTTATGAGTGACACCACTCCACTGAAGATTACAACTGTGCTGACAGGCTCTGTGTTTTGAGTCAGGATACTGATGCCTCAGTGACTGAAACACGAATAAATTGGACTAGATGGAAGAGAGTGTTGAACTTCAAACCACTGAGTTGCACTTCAAAAGCTCCCTCTTCACATCCTCTGCACAAAGTCATCATTGACATTGTGTTCAGTCTGTGCATGAAGGATGTCTGGATGCATTTCTCTTTGTCAAGGGGGGCTCTTGATCGGAAGCTTAGCTTGATGTGTGATATGAGTTTTATGAGGTTTGGGCTTTTTCTACCTTGTAGTGCAACTTAAGTGAGGCGAAATTAAAAGACATGGAGGTCGGCCGCTTTCAGACGGAAAGCTGCAGTTTGAGATGCACATGTGACGGAGTGAAGCTGCACATGTGATGGAGTGAAGCTGCACATGTGATGGA
>CALSBV010010454.1:432296-449552 GCA_943590825.1 Bovichtus diacanthus
GTTAATGTTAAATCTGAGTTTTTAATTTTGATAAAAAGTAATAAAAAGGATTAAAAAGTAGCAGTTTGCCTCCAGTCGGGGACATTTGTTGCACGCTTCCTCTTTTCAAACCTTCGTTATACGAGCGACTATCATTAATGCATTTAATTTCCCCCCAAAAAAGCAGCGAAAATACACAAAGGTCAGGTAATGCTATTAGTGCAGCTTTTGATATCCACGAGGTAAATTCAAAACAAAGTCAAAACAAAACAATAAAAAGCAAGAATGAAAAAATTATAGGAGAAAAAAACCCATCTCAGAAAGAGGCGGAGATGTGGAAAAAAGAAGCAGAGGAGGGGGGAGCGAGGGAGGTGGAGACGGAAAGAGAAGCAGCGTCCTACTGTACTCTTTTTGTATTAGACGCTGAGCCCCCCCCCTATAATGGGACGAAGGGATTAGGGGGATAATCCACCATGTCGTCTCTTTTCCTCCCATCCTCGCTCCTTTTTACCTTTCCACTAATTTTCTCCTCTCACTGTTCTGTCGCCATAAGACACAGACAAGACAGTGCTAAAGAGAGAATCAGCACAACAATTAGTGTGTGTGCGTGTGTGTGTGTGTGTGTGTGTGTGCGTGTGAGACAACTCCAATGGGAAAATCTGAGAGGCTGAGAATAATTAGCTGCAGTCTAATGCCAGGTCAGCCTTTTCTGGCATCAGGCTGGAGAGCGAGCTTTGCGTTGACGTATGTGTGTGTAGATGTGTTTGTGCACGTTTTGCTTATGGAATATTTCCCGGTGTGTTTCTGGAACGTGCGCTTTCCTCCGCATGGTCAGGGCCCGTTCTAAACTGTTTACGTTGAGGTGAACACTGGCAGACAACATTGCGGTAATAGAGTTTATTCTTTCCCACTGCCCTTGACCAGTCTCTTAACACAAAGAGCAGGCAGATAAGAGAGGATTTACACACAATACTGAAGCCATTAGCGTCTGGCTTTTTCTCTGCCTCTCTCTCTGGGGTTTGTTGTGTGTTATCAGATCCACTGGGATGTGTGGATGGCAGATTGAATGTCCACAGCCATGAAAAAGGCCAAGGATGTCTAACCTCCCATTCACACGCTGCGAGCCTCATCAACAGAGGGCCCTTTGTCCCACAGCAGTCAAGGAGATGGACAGTACAAGATAATTGCATTCGGACAATAACCGTCTCCTCTGTTTGTTTGAATGTGTACAGTCTCTTCGGGATGAAATGGTAAATGAGTGTGTCTGTGTAGGAGGGAGAGACGGGGGGGAGGAGGGGTGAGTGATCCTGTTTGTGTGTCTTTGTGTTTCCCTGAATTTCTCTATCTGTATGCAAGTATGAATGAATGGCCTCGATAAAAGATTTTTGGAGCAGCATCCAATAGTGAGCTGTCATCGACTATCTCAGAAGTTGAAAGCTGACTGGCGAGCACTAGACAGTGAAGTCATAACTACACTGATAAGATTCTTCAGGAACTGATATTAAAGCAGCAGGAGAGACGGCAGGGAAGCCAAATGGATGTGAAGGATGCGGAGCTGAATGGCAGCATCTGAACTATTAGCTTCCATAGACGCTCACTCATTTCCTCCCATGATGTCACTCCTCTATGGTCCAGGTGCGCTCTGTGTTGGGAACATGTCGCGTACACGTGTTCAGAAACGTTCTCCTTTAGCTCGTAGTGTATTTTTGTGCTATGAAATGTACAAAGTGCTGCAGTACGTCACGTTAAACTAAATACAGTGAGTGTGCGAGGTCACCCGCTGTTTATTAAGGGACGTTTTGAAGCCTTTAGTTGCTTTATTTGCTGTCACCGTCTTTGTTGGAGCAAGAAACCCCAAAATTGGGGGAATGGGGTGGAGCTGGGGGGGTGTCGACACCACCTGAGGCTCACACGCCTGTCAATCAAGCAAAACACACTCCTAAGTCCGATTTAAAAGTTCTATAATAGGACAATATTAGATGATATAAAGTTGTCCCAATATAATGCAGTCCAGTTTAACACCAACGCCATTAACTATGACCTTAATGCTGGAATATATAATTAAATTAAAACCTCTACAGTATGACAGTGTCAACAGAAAGGGAACGTTATAGGCGTCATAATACTTAACTTTATGGCAGAACAGTTTTATTGAAATGAATTGGACTGTACATGATTACCTAATGAAGTTGCCACGAGTATACTGTACACATGAATAATAATGCACTCAGGTAGAATAATAATACGCAAGAGACTTTTTACTATTTAGTTCAGTTTAATGATGAATTTAAATATTCATTTGTTTGTATGCCGTTGTTGCAGATAGCCTGCATGCTATGGTCATTACAATGAATACATTTTTTAATTACTTCCTTACTGTTTTGGCTTTTAACCTTTTGTCTGTGGCCCAATATAAATCATGCAAGGTGGGGAAAAAAAGCACCAAATACTGCATTCTACTTGAGTTTCATGTCTAAAATGTTGTTTAAAGCAGCTTTCGCTCACAATCTGTGTCGAATGGCATTTAAAACTAAAGGATCCTATATGATTTTTTTTTTTTTTCTTTCTTTTTGGGAACATTTCTACCTTTTGAAACCAAAGAATATTCTAGTCCCTCCACGCTGCTCCAAGTTGCACAGGGCATTCTGTATTAGATCCACTTCACAGCTATGCAGTACTGTTGCTTAATGTATTTCTTAAGACATAGTAAGAGGTGGGGGGGGGTGTAGGTTGTTTGCTTTTGTAATGAATAGAGTGGTCCGGGGAACAACGTCAGCCACTGTTGTCAATTATCACTGCTCTCTATGAGCCATTCTTGACAGAAGAATCACAGCCAGCGCCTGGATCACTTTCTCCCTCACTCCGCCTTTTCCTTCCTCAGCCTCTCTCCCATTCATTCTCCGGAGCTTCCATTGTGCCTCCGTCTCTTGGCATTCCCTCCGCCTTTTACTTTCAGACGTTCACCCAACTCCATTTAAATCTTGTTTATTTTTGGCTGCACCCTTAGTTACATTGTCAGTATATAAATATATTTCTCTTCATTCTATTTCTGCTCCTCTCCCTCTCCTCTTGCCGTCGTATCTTTTTTTCCTCCGCAGAGGGTGTAGTGGGGTTGACAGACAGTGAGCTCACAGTAGTAACCTCCCTGCCACCATGCCAGGCGAGGCGCCACTTGAGGGTTTGGCTGCAGATTGAATAGCTCCCAGAGATGTCATATTCAGACAGCTTCCCTGAATTACATTTCCTGGTCTTCCTGCCTGGCTGCCTGCAGGCCTCCACCAATCAAATAGCCTGGAGTTGCCATGTAGCTGCCCACTCCACTCTCCCCATATTCCCTCTCTCTTGCCTCTTTCTTTCTTTACCCCCCCCCCCCCCCCCCCCCCCCCCCCCCCTTCCCCCCTTTTTTTTTTTCCCCCCCCCCCCCCACCACCACCACGACTTAGCATCTCTGGGGTGTGTCCCTCACAGAAATTATTCCTTCACAATTTGTCGACCGATCCAAACGCTGCGAGGCAGACCGGCAGATGGGCGATCTGATTGGCTGTCAGCTTATGTTTATTTCCTTGTTGTCGGGGTGTCAGATGAGATAAAACATTGTTCTGCTGCATTTGTCATGTCTTCTCTGTGAGAATGAGAAAAGTTTAAGTTAACCAACGTTGTGTGGAACAGATTGGCCCGATGCTGTCAGAGCTGCATAATTGTTTATACATTTCCTTTTTTTTTTTTTTACTTGTATTTTTGACCACCTGTCTTCATAGCCATCATTATTGTATACCTGCCAGGATTCAACAATTTTATTAGAACCTAATGATCCAGAATTGTGGAAAAGGGACCATATATTTTACAATTTGGCACCAAATATATGATTATTTCTTCCTTCAATGCAGACATTAGGTCACTCACACAAACTTTGCTATAAAAGAAAATTTTGGCACGGAAATTATGATCTTAACATTTCAGTAAGAACAATATCTTGTAAGTGCATATAATATATATCCCCACTGGAGCATGTGAGAAATTGAATAATCATAGCATGTGTTTGGCCCGGGCCAGTGATCCTCATTGTGGTTTTCTTGTTACTGTGTATGACCTGATCTGGCCAGAAGGTGGGTTATGTGAGCTGGAGAAGAAAAGAAGCCCAGTGAGGTTTTATTGGGAGGGAGTGGAAGAGAGAGTCGGCTCATATAGCTGTCCCACAATAATTGATTAATGAGGAACAGCTTCATGTGGAAAACAGAATGGTACACACACCGGGGACACACACACACACACACACACACACACTCGCGTGCAGGACATGCAAACACGCACATGGAAATACTCATGTGCACACGCACAAAAGCATCCATGTGAACCCTCTGGAAGGGAGAGGAGTTTGGCTTTCTATGCTTACAGACAGGTGGTGATTTGGACATTCATACCCCCCCACACACACACACATACACACACACACACACCTCAGGTGGTGGATTGAGCTCCCATGCTGTGAGGATTTGTATCAAAGCTGAGACATAAAACTGAACTGGCACACTGGGAGCTGTACCAGTCCAGACCTGCAGTCTGCTGCTTGGAGCAGCCTTTCCATACATGGTTGTTTAAGCATGGGAGAAAAATAATGTATGCAAGGAAGTGACTTTCACTGGCACATTAGTATGTGTCTATGTGCTCAAAACGTCTTTTTTTTTTACTCAGGTTTTTGCTTCTGTTTTTCGAATCAGCCCTCCAGCTTTTGGTGCAGCCCTTCTCTCCGTCCGTCCTTGAGTGTAAGCTGCGTACTGGAGGGTGCTGAAAAGTTGCTGGATTACAGAAATGTATTATTGCGGGTTGAAATATGTTCGTCTTTATGTGGGTGCATTATCACTCTGCACAATTAGGATTGTCTGAATTTATTCTGGATGACCTCACCTCGCACGATGGAGGCGAAGCGTAGTCAGGTTTTTTACTGTGGTAATGAGGTAGAAAGGAGACATGTGCACAACCGCTCACTCACACACATTTACATTCGCACACGGTGAAGCACATACGTGCACGTCCACACACGCACATGCATGTCATGCACGCAGACTCGCACAGCATGCTGTTTGTTACACAAGCAAGCAAACATGCTCACACGTCAGTGCGATGCTTATCGTGGTTGTTTATGGCGGTGGAAATTAACATTCTCTATGGTTTTGTCTCTTATGGGAGGGGATGATACGGACTATAAATCTACTTGATCTGCGTACAGTGTCACGGCGTGTTACACACCCTTTAACTGTGGCTTCGTCTTGCAGCGATAGCGACACCACATCATTGCGTCTGCACACATGCAAACTCACACACAGTCGGTGTGCAAATCCCGGCCGCATAGCTCCCTGTGTTGCCTGTCTCCGGCCCATGCTGAGTGTGTAATGAGCGGAGCTTGAGTAAGATTAAGGCAGATATTGTATGCCGTTGGAGGATTGGTTTCACTTTGAGCCTCAGTGTTGTGGTAGAGCGCACTCCAGTGCTGCTGCGGGCTGGCTGAATGACCAGCAGGATCCCCACTGTTACTCTCCTGTCATTTGTCATAGCATTTTGCTCGTCACTGCTAATGTGTTTCGAGGCAAACACGTCCCACCCATCGGGGGGGATTTTTTTTTTCTTAGGAAATGTGAACACTGTTGTTAACTGCAAGGAAGCGCGCTGGGATGATGACCATGAAAGGATGAGAGGCAGTGGTAAAGATAGAAAGGATAGAAGAGGGGATGTTTGGGAGGAGAAAGGTCTCAGATATTTGATGTGGTTTGTTGGCTCCCCGTAAAGCACATGAAGGGGGTGGAGGGGAAGTGATTGTGAGACGAAGATGGTGTTGTGGGGAGGAGGGAATCAACGAGAGTGCACGGAGTTTAGAGAGCAGAGAGAGAGGGAAGAGCGGAGAGAAAAGGAGGATAAACATAAACAGAAAGGCTGACGGACAGGAGTCGAAGATGTTCAGCTAAAGGGGTGAAAGGTGCAGGAAGAGAAAAAGACTTTGAGATGGAGGGAGGGAGAGGAAGAAAGAGAGGGTCCGAGGACTGTTATCATCTGGAATCTATAGAGAATGGATGGGCATCATGAAGAGGCTATAATCACATCCATCAACAACACTGTCTATTATAGTCTGTTCTTCTTCTCCTCTGCCTTCCTCCCTCTGTCTCTCCAAACCGACAGCCGTGGTCAATTCGCCAGCACTCTAAACACAAGATGTTTCTATGGATGATGACTGTAATATCAATAGTTTTGGAGAAGAAAGAGAACAAAGGCTTTATGTGTGTTTCCCAATCCTCTTAGACTACATCCTCTTCCTGTTGTTTTCAGGTGAATGTACAGCTCATCGACATTCACGCTCTTACAAAGATGGACACAGACAAAACAACAGACAAAAGAGACGGTGGTTATCCTCTGCAGGTGTGTGTTGTACACTTTAAAGTAAGAGTGAGGATTTATATACTCATATAAGTTGTGTAATGTGCCTATACAGTACATACGAATAGAAAAGTATAGAACTATTGTCCACCAAAAGTGGAAAACAGTTTCTGTCAGCTTATCAAAAACACACACACACACACACACACACACACACACACACACACACACACACACACACACAGTAACAATACAACATATACAGTAACAGCAATACTGACGATAGAAACACTCTATGTAATGATGTACAGAAAAAAAACAGAATTTAAAAGCGTGCAATTAGTTTTTGTGACAAAAACATCTATATTTGTTCATTAACTCAAACAAATCTATATTTTTTAAAATCAAATGATGCCTTTTTTTTTTTTTATTTATTTATTTTTTTTATTAACGATCAGAATGCTAAATGCTAAATGCTAAATTTCCAGATTTTTTTGGGGGGAGTAGTGAGGGGATAAAAACAGATAACAATGAGCCCTACTTATACAAAACTACTTATACAGTACTGTATATGAAAGCACCTAACTCCCCCCCCCCCCCGTCTGTCTCCTCTGTCCTCCTCTTGCCTAAGCTCTGTCTGCTTAGCCAGTGATAAGCCAGTGGAGCGTCGCCTGGTTGAGACTGCTTCAACAAATTCACTTTGCTGTCAAGCTAATAGGATTTTGTTTCTTCAGCTCATGCTATAGATGGCATCTCTGGATGTGAGGAGAAAGAGATGAGGTTTGGTGATGAAGAGGCATTATGAGAGAAGACAGCAACTTCAAGGGGGATAAACCACACTTCTCTCTCCCTTTCTTTCTTACCCCTCGTCTCATCTTCCGTCCCTCCTCCTCGTCCTCCTCCTCCTCCTCCTCTCCTATAGCATGAAAATCTCCTCACTTTTTCTTGGCATGGGATCAAACGGTGCGTTCCGTTGGGGAATTCATTTAGGATTCTGGCTTTTTCGAGGGGTGTTTGGGCCAATGAGTCGGCGAGCCAAGCAACATCTGTTTCCATGAATACCTAATGGCTATGTGTCACCAGAGTCAAACGCCTGCACTGAGAGACGCTCACACTGTTATTACCATCAGGGTTATTTAGCCACCAGTTTCTCATTAGGACCTTTTCTCTTTCTCGTCCCCATGGAGGGAAAAATTGGATTAGCGGCTAGAGCCCTCTCCATATACTACAGATTATTTATATTTCATGCAGGGGGGCTTATTTGCAGTGCGTATTGGTAAGGTGGGATACTTTAGTAATATGATAACACCGCCATGGGAATAGGAAGGTGCTGTAAAAGGACAATTCTGTGATAATATCCAGTCGGGGAAGGTGTTTGGTGGAACGATAGCACTGCTTGTGTTTAAGTTCCAGAAATCTGGAGCCTATTGTTTTATTTTTTTTTTTTGTAATAATAGTTTCACAGACAGTGCCACTGTTTTAGATTGTAAAAGTGCTGCCCTTGCTCGTGTTTCTATGGAGACGGGCCAATGCGAGAGTCAGGGGTGATGGTTGACAGGGTGACGAGCACCTCCGGGTTTATTCAAGACGGAAAGATCAGAGTTTTTATTACATGTGGGATGAAATGTGAAACCTTGGCTACACGCACATGTTCACCTTTTCTAGTTGACTTTACCACATAGTGCTCTGACCTCATCTTGGCAGTATTTGGAGCTCTGTTTTCCTGGAACAACATTTTCCAATTGTATGCATGTGTGTGTGTGTGGTACTGATGATTGTTATACTAGACATGCTGAACTAGTTTCATGGACGACCTAGCGTCTCGTAAAGTGATGAGACAGAGTGTGACGATGTGATCTGGCATAGCTGTGGTTGTAGCGCGGTTGTCGCGCTCCATCCCTTTAATGCTCTCTTTCCTTTCACACTCCTCCTTCTTTGAGTTTCCTCCCTCACTTCTCTTGCTCTTTATGTACATGCGGCTCATGTTTTTTTATTGAAGCACACTTTAAGTCAGGGGGGCGGTCGCAGCGTGGTCCTGTTTCACTCTCGGGAGAAAAATATAAAGTAATGCAACTTTTGCGGACGAGGCCGAGAGACGGAATCTACAATGTGTGCAACGGAAAATAAAAGGATGACGGAAGCCCCACTGAAAACACACATTTCCACCATCGATCAGCAACCCTGTCCAGTTCCGTATCTACCGCTTCTGCTCTCCCTGAGTCTTTAGAACAGTGTGAGTCCATTGATTGGGCTTTGTCATCCTGGTGTGTGTGCTGGTACACCAGTGATCCTAATGAAGCCGAGTCCATCCAGCCGAGCTGCGGGAACAGTGAGCAGTGGCACCAAAAACGCAACAGCTCGTTTGTTCTCAACAGGAGCCGACTTATGAGGCAGATTCGGCGTAATTAAAGCCAGCCTATGTAATTGATGCATTCTTTCCCTATCGTAGCAGCGAGGAAATGACATGCTGCAGTATGACTTGTTGGGCCATTGTACAGAATTTGTTGTGGTATAATTCAGTGGCCTCCCACCCTCTCATCCTGTCCTCCCCCGTTCTATCTTCATCCCCCTTCTCCCTTCCTCTTCATATCCATTAGCCTAATGAACACCCTGCAATTTCCTGCCACCGGGACAAACATGGTAGATAGTAAAGAGAGGAGAACAATACTGTGTGTGTATGCATATCCAAGTGGCATGCACACACACATGTGTGCACCGGTGTTTGCATGTTTGTTTGACAGAGAAAGCGGGCAGGAGAGAGCGCGTTGGTAAGCTCTCATTAAAATAGATGGCGGTAATCAAAGTGCAGAGCAATTAGCCACGGCTGAGTGGGCGGAGGGTGTACGCTGTGTGTTAGCGTGCGCCACTGTGTCAGGCCTATTGGTAAACATTGGATAGTTCACCTCTCTGCATGTGGACGCGGAGCAGAAGAGTTCCGATATGCAGCCCTGAGGGGCTCGCTCAGCTCCATTTATCACAGTCAGCCTGGCTCTTTAGTGTCTGCAGCAAGATGCTCTTATTAGCTGCTGGTGATTGGTTGTATTTTAGGCTCTGCAGAAATCACATTTGTAATTAAATGCTGAAGTCTTTTTCTGGACATGATTTCACAGAAAACGAGGCCTTTTTTCAAAAACAAAATGCAAAAATCATTATTATTATTTATTTTATTTTTTTTATCCAATTCATTTCTGTTCATAGTTGAGTCCTGAAAAGACTTACTTTCGTAAAACAAATTAGGAAACCTGCCAGCAAAGTTTGACTGTTTTAAACTGTTTCCAGTACAAACAAACTGCTTTCCAGGGCTTTTTAGATTCAGTGTGAAGTGTAGTCCACCATATAACAAATTTTAATTCCAGCTGGAGATGTTTTTGTTGTTGTTTTCATCCCTCTCTCGGTTCTGTATATTTACTGTCCCCTTTTAGGTGGTAAAATAAATGCCGAAAAATCCTTGATTAAATTGAAAAATTTGACAAAACATGAGAATTCAATGTCTGATTAATAGCAGAAAGATAATATTGTAGTGAAACTAGAAAGAGCTTCTCAGTGTTGTAGCATATTTACAAACCAAAGCTGTGCACTGTAAATCATTAGTGAAAAATAAAAAACACAAGCCTCATTTAAACTCTAGATGCCGTAATTCAATCCATACACAGTGTGCTGAGGAGTTTCACGTCTTTTTATCTGAATGCGTGTTTCAGAAACAAGAGAGACACCAAGACATCAGCTGTGTCCACCGCTTTTATTCCCCACGGTGACATCTATCATGGGCAACCATCTCTAACCTAACTGTTCGTCTCACATGGGAAAAGCTCCACCAACTTTCTCTTCTGCACTCATACACACACACGCACGCACGCACGCACACACACCACTGTGTCAACTCAGACCTGAGGCTCTAAGTGTTATCGCCATCTGCCACGGGGGAGTGCTCATCTTCTCCTGAGTTATTTATTGTGTTATGGCTGCAGTCGGCTGACCGTGGAGGCACATAGGGGAATGGCATTGCTTTACAGATCCCAGTTGTTCATTTGCGGGTCGGTATCTCACTTGCATGTCCTCCGGGAAAACTGCGAAGGTGCAACAGAGGAAGGAGCCGCAGACGCAGAGCGACGAGCTATCAGAGATCCACGTGTTTGTTTTCCTCCGGCGACCGAGGGGCTGGTTTAAAATGCTCTTTGTGCATGTGCATCACGGAGGCCCGTCAGCGTTGGCAAGGCAACAGGCTGTCCATTTGGATGAGCTTAAAGTGAATAACTGCCACTTAACCTCACAAAGTGCTTAGTTGGCTTTTACCCCTCGCTTTTGATGGACAAATCAGATGGTTTGCGAGGGACACTTGTTTTCGGAGATGGTGAAAGTGTTGGCTGATGCTGTATGTTATAACAGCCATGAGTTTACAGCTGAATATACGTATATCAACATATCTCCAGAAGTCTTATGCACTTTTGAACTCAATATCATTTAATGTAAACCTCTAGATCTGGTAAATGGCAATTTGCTCTGAGTAGAACTCCTGCCGTCTCTGTAGCGCTTGCCGTTTGTGGAGCACTGGAAGTGTTTTACTCTGCAATTACTGTACGCTTACAGCGGGGGGAAAATGCTTCAAGCATTTAAAGAAGAGCCCAACCATTATTAAGGATGAGAGGAGACAGCAGCACATATAAGGGCCTTGGTGTTCCTGCTGAAAAGTGTGCTCATTGGGGGGCTTGCCTCCCCTTTCCCAGACAAACAAAAAAAAAAGACAGGTTTGACAGGAAGGTGGAGGATGAGGGGCATTTATGGCTCCAGTTATGACCCCATCGGCACATTTTTGAGCAGGCTGATGACAAGCTGCTGGAATGCCCTGCCGTTTTGCAGAGTCGTTTGAAAACATGATTAACGGCGGTGGAACACAATAGGAATGTGATTCTCATTTGAGCGGTGGGTACGGCAGGCTAGCCTGGGAAATCATCCAGGCCCTAATTGCTGAAGCAGACCCTGATTCAGACGACTGGAACTTAAACACACACACATACACACACACACGCTCACAGATAGGGATATAAAGTGTAACTTACAGCCTTGGCTGCTCGATTTATAATATTGTCGTTTTATTGTAAGAATAAGCAAATATGGGATATGCCTGTGAATTCTTTCTCAGAGTTACAGTCAAGATGCTACAACATTGGCAGCTTTGTGTGAACGTTCTGGGAGTTCTAGTGTAAATCTGTATTTACTCATTTGTCAGTCAAACCCGTCTTGAAATACACGACATGCAAAGACGCTGATTGATGTTGAAGCGTATAAAAGAACAAGTCTTTTGATATATTTTTATTTATATCCGTAGTAAGATTAGATCTTCTATGTTTTACTTCTGTTGAAGTTGTTCTACTTTTTTTTTAGCAATTTAAGAAGCAATTTCGCCGGCAAAACGGCTTCTTCGGGATGAGAAAATAAAAGATAATACTGAACCATCACTTACGCAAACACAATTTTAATTGTTCCCGAAATCAGCCACAGAACAATAGTCCGAGTCCTCACATATTTTCAGAGGGTCAGCAATTTCAAAAGCAATGAACATGTTCCTGCTCATTCAATAAAACCCGTATTGCTCCATTTTAAGATTGTTGCTAAAGTATTTGCTTACTGAAGGCCCCTTTTGAGGTATTGGATATTTTTATATCCATTTATATTAGCCCAATGAAAAAAAGTCTTAAAGTTTGTTTTTTTTTTTTGTCCGGAGGATTCCAGAAGCTCAGTGTTGCACGTCGTCTGAGGAAGCAGAAGCATGCTTCCTTACACTTGTGTATGGATTTATGGGTGATATAAAGAAAATTTACAGCAAGAATCATTTTGCAAGAGCGTTCTCGTCAGAAGTATAAACCCCCGTCTTGCCTTGCTCTCCTCCTCTTTGCTGCTCCGCCCTTCCATTTCATTAAGTCTAAAGACAGCCGTGGAAGTCTGAAGTCTCGTCTGTCACCACCACCGTTGCCTCCTCCTCCTCCTCCTCCTCCTCCTCCTCCCCCTTCTTTTATGTTTTCAACCTCTCTCTAGACCTTCAACCGCTTTTCTTTTCACATTTCATGCTTACTTTCTTTCTTTTTCGCCCTCTTCTCTCGAAAGAAATCATCCATTTCTATTTCCCTGCTCCTTTTGTGTGGCTGGACAGCCGTGTAATTGCGGCCCTGTGAGGAGCGGGATGAGACGAGGCCTTGTGTTGGTCAGCACCGTGCTAGTGTACCTACCTACAGCCATTCTCCCAGCAGCCTCTTTGTTCCCGCTCCATTGTGAGCGGCGAGCTAAAGAGAAGCGCTACACATGTTGTTTGGCTGGAAGACAGTCTGCAGTCTTTGTGATAAATATGGACCTCTGTTTCTCTCAAGTATTGTTGCTATTGTTCCCTTTTGCTGCCTGTCTGTTTGGATACCTCTGGCTGTGCTGCATAAAAGAAGATTAGCTTCACCTCCGAAAGACACATGCACGCATTACCACAAGCACAAACAACACACTCTGCGTAATGACACGCACACACAAGCACCGGGTTGTCCCTCGCTCCCTTTGTCCTGCCTCGCTTGTCCCACGTCTTCTTGTCGGGCCTCGCTGTGGACTAGTTCCAGTTTGGTATGGACGTGGACCAAATATGCAAAAATGAAGACATTTTTAAGCAGTCAAAATGTCCAGTAATGCATTATGAGTAAAGAGACTGCACAAGCAAAGTATCTTGGTTGATTATTGTTGATGGATGTAATGCTGTCAGCACAAACGCTCGCCATCACTCTGGAGTTTTCATTAATTACTGTAACAGAATCCCAGTCAAAAAAAACACTAATTGGCAAAATAAAAAGGAATGGAAAATAACAAAAAATGAGCAGACTGTGCACGATCTAAATCTTAAATAATTATCACCATGTTCCACATTTAAAGTATGACCATGGCAACGAGCTCATAGAAGAGATTCATTTGATCAAACAGCGCTGGGATTAAGGGATGATCACTGGGCTTTGTCGAGGTTTAACCTCTGGTTGTACAACAAAACACACACACATGAAGGAAATAAAGTCAAAGGGCAGTCGTCCTATAAGGCAGCTTTGAGCGCAGCGTATAGATCGCAGATAGAAGCATATTCTGCTGCTTGGTTCTATGATTTTATAAGTGCTAATCCTCTTTTTTCTTCTTCTTTCAAACATTTGTCAAGGCTGCAAAAGTCCATTTTCCTAACCTTCAGTGTAGCACTGATATGATTTAATCCCGCTGATAATACTGGTCTACCATTCCCCTTTTATTATTCAAGAGCTTCTCTGTGTTATGAAAAAACAAACTCTTGCAATGATACTATTCAGTGCATATAAATAACATTTTAATAAGATGACCTATGTTCATTTTACTGCAAATTTGTAAGAAATGAGTAGTAACCTAAAATCCTTTTCAGTAAGCTAATACACTGTATGACGCAGAGGGTTTGACAAATATGGTCCAAGAGCAAATTTGATTCTGGGAAGAAAAAAAAATAAAAATGGATGTTTAAAAAAAAACATCGGTGGCATTTCTGCCTTGATCTACGCTACTTAGCTCGTCATACCACCGGGCCTCATTTGCATGTAAAGAACCTGGAAAGTGCTTTTCGTTAATCACAAGATAAATTAGCGCTGATGTAGTTACCATGGTTTCAAAGCAACATAATTGAGTTTTCTTCTTAAAAACTCCAAGGGAAGGGCAATTATGCATCCGCAACACAAATTAATGTAGATTTTTTTTCTCTCCTGGTGTTATGAAAATATATAGCTGCAGCTCTTTAAATACTTCCTGCGTCAAGAACTCTGCAACATGTTACTATGGAAGTACAAATATATTTCTCTCTTTGACGTAGAAGACGCGTCACATCACTTAGGACACAACTTCTTCTTCAGTGGAGTCGAACAAGGGCTAAATTTTCTTGGCAGCCAGCTATTTTTAAAACAAAATGAGGTATAAAAAGTGTTTTTGAGGGTTAAGCAACGTCCTCAAGGTTGTGTTGTGTGGCGCCACTAATTCAATGTGGATAGAAAATGTGGCTTTGAGGAAAAGAAACCCCCCCCCACATGGACACGGCGAGAAGCAAACCAACGTTTATATTTGTTTGTACGAGACGGAGAGAGGTGACAGTTTTATTGTGAACCTCTAGCTGTTTGTGCCGACAGCGCGGTGACAGTGAGCCAAACACACACTGACCCCTCGCTTCTCTCCGCCTCCTGCCTGCCGGGTGCACGAGTCGCTTAAACATGCAGTCCCTTAGTTCCGTCAGGGCGACTGGTTTATTGTCATTTAATTGGAAAAAGTGGCCTTCAGCTGTATATTAGCAAGTAACATAACTGTACCAGAAATGTTTTCTCTGGACTGTTTGTTACTCATCTATAATGTTTCTCAGAGCGTCTTTGTCCCTCTGTGGCAGCGGGGACGACTTGCTTGACTTTTTTCCGTCTTATTCACCTGTCCTCATCATTTCCTCCCCATCTTCTTGCACTCCTCTACTTCGCTCATCTTTCTGTTATTGTTTAAAATCATCGTAATCAACCTTCCCCTCCATTTCCTCATTCGTGTCCTCTTGAACTGTCTGCCTCCTCTCCTCCTCTCCTCCACTTCCTCGCCTCCTCTCCTCTCCTCGCCTCCTCTCCTCGCTTCCTCTCCTCCTCTCCTCCTCTCCTCCTCCTCGCCTCCTCTCTGCTCTACCCTCCTTTTCTGAATCTCTGCTGACAGTCTACCATATTTCCTTCTCCACCTTATCTCTATTCCTGCGTCTCACATTGAATCCCCATCCTCATCATCACGATCTTCCACATGTTCTTTCTCACTTCATCACTTCCTGCTCCTATCCTCTTCATAATCTTCATCATCGTCCCACCCTTTTATCATTTTCCTCTTTGTTTTTCTTCCCACAAAGTCTCTTAAAACTGTCATTCAGTTCCTCATTCTTCATCACTGCTCGCTCCACCCTTTTTTCGCCGCACCGGCAGCTCCTCCAGCTCAGCCACCTTGCGTCTCCACTGGCTCGCGCTCCGCTCGGCATCCTAATGTCACGACGTCGCTCCGTTATCTCCTGTGGCATCGCCTCTGTCTAAACGTTCAGTATGCACACCGGGTCCAACTGTGGCTTTTGTCACAGGCTCTGTACATTATTGAAAGGGAGCAGATCACTAATTCATGTCAGCTGAGCCTTGTGGGGGTTTGAGTGGAGGTGGGTGGAGGCTTGATGCTTCTCCAAGGCCTTTCATGTGGCGTGATCCATGACTTAGCCATCACATCCCCACACCTCCGCTCCGGCCTCCCTCCTCTGTTGTCTTCTCGCTCCTCTAATTTCAGTTCACTCCGGCCTAATTAACGGCCTCTTACTCCTTTTTCTTTTTCTCCCATGATGCACCTCCTCTGTCTCCGTTCGACCTCTAGCTACCGTATAGAGATTTCTACTCACTCCGTTTCCTGCTGTCCTCGCTCTCCATCTCTCCTCTCCTCGCTCCCTCATTCATTGATGTCTGATCTAATTTATTTTTGCCCTGACACTGGGGACCCGGGCACAGTGTAACAAGCTCCCCGAGGATGCTCTCTCCGCCTCGGCCTTCGTGGCTGCGTCCCTGAACTGCTACTCTCTTTTTTTTTTATCTGTTTCCTCACCGACCCCTCCCTGTGCATTCATTCATTAGCAGCTCTAATGCCGTAGCCCCCAGACACGCGGCATGATATTGTGATCCTGCTGGCTTAGCTGAATCTAATCTAAGGCCACAGCGCATCGCTGGGTCAGGGATGACCAATTGCAACAGGTATTTTTCTATATAAGAGTTTTTCTTATCCACTTCTGGGCCACAGTGAGAGAGAGAAAGAGTGGAAGATAGAAAAAAAAGGGAGAAAGATGGAGTTAGAGGCAAGGAAAATAAGAGAAAAATAAACAGGGATAGGTGGGAGGACAATGAAAAGGCAGGAAAAAAACACCAAGCTGATAACATGGAGAGGCTCGCTGGGCAGCCACGACATAAATTTAATAGAAAAAGGTGAAATATGAAGATGCAGCCCAGTGAACTAAAGCAGATAGGCCAGTGCACATTCTGACAGCTTTAGCGCCACTCAGAAATAAGGATTTTAGAAATATGACACACATTTTAACTGTTCTCTCACTGGCATATTTCCCCCCTTGATCCTATGGTGTGATATGTCACACATCAAGAGACATCTATGAATTGTGTCTCTTAAATGAACACTGGAGCAAAAAAACAACTAATGCTTTTTGTTCTGAAGGAAATTTGGCTGTATTCCCTGTTGATCTGCATCATAGTTTCACTGCTAGACAGTGAGGATGTGGCATTAAAAAAAAAAAACAAAGGAAGAGAAGTCTCCGATTCTCTCAACAAGTCCTCCCGCATCACACTTGGCCTGCGCCGAGATACGCCAGTGTACAGCGAGTGGATATGAGCAATGCATTTCAGAATCACCCCAGCTGTCAGTCATATTGCGTGGAAGTGTATGAGCACAGTACGCAATATTGTTCCCTGTTTCACTTTGACATGAGGCTCAATGATAGAAGACGGCTCGACATAGTTATTTTTTTTCCACCTCTGCTTTCGCGTCAAAGCGAGAACTGTACTACTGTGTGTGCGTGTGTGTGTGTCATGTCTCATAAATATTCATGATAGAACACCAGCATAAAGATCAAAACATTTTTATCCTGAAGGTTAATAGGTCAAATGCGTTGATCAAAATGTAGTTGTTGCACACATTCCTCTCATTAGAGGCATTTAAAGAGAATCATTTGATACTGATACTCTGATCTTCCTCCCGGCGCACACACACACACACACACACACACACACACACACACACCTTCTGTAGGTCCTTTGGGCTCAGGCATTGGGCTGAAAGCAGACATCCCTCTTTGAAGTAAGCTATATATATATATATATATATATA
>CALSBV010010454.1:459552-469922 GCA_943590825.1 Bovichtus diacanthus
TGTGTGTGTGTGTGTGTGTGTGTGTGTGTGTAGCACTGATACAGCCCGTGGTGTAAAATGCTCAGCATTGATATAATGACTTAGAGGCTTCTCCTTCTCTTTGTAGTTATCTTGTTTTTTTGTGCATTGCCGCCCCCTTCCTCCCTTGCTATTTGACTCTCCTCCTCCTCCTCCTCATCTCTCTCAGGTGTGAATGGAGCTGTCCTGTACAGTGTAGGTTACGTCAGTGTTGATGTGTGTTGGTGACTTGGGAGTGTTTAATAGTTGAAGCACCCTGCTGTGGGTTCTATAGTTATACAGTATGGAGGTGCCCACTAGCTGTACATTAGAGCTCTTTATTTCTGTAGTTGTAGGGACAAATATCCTATTTTGCATAAAGACTGTGAGACATCACAGCCACAAACTGGAATTTATAATGTACTACTGAGCTAAACTACACTAATTTATCCGCACAACATAAAAAGTAAATAATGACTTAAAAGCAATATCATTTTTCGCGTGTGTTTTTCACACAGCTGCTTTACTACAGACCAACAAACACTTTCCTGGACAGGTGACTAAATCTAGATGCAAATGAAATGACTGCATTGAGCCATGTGCTAATTCAAAAATGTAAAAATGTGGTAATGACAATAAGACTTTGATATTTCTCTTGTTTATCCTTGTTTAAAAGAGTCAAAAAAACTCAGTCGTCAAAGCCCAGCATGTAACTAAATATTCCGTGTGGCTGTTTTTAGTAAGATACTGTAGTTTTAGATCTTTAAACATACACACAGCAGAAGCAGCATGTAATAGTACTAAGCTGCCAGGGGCTTTCTCCGCTGTAGGGCATGCTCTTCAAGTGACTTATTCTTCTCTGATTTATTTTTTACTTTCAATAAGCCTACTATATTGTGACGGGTCTGTCTTCACGTCCTGCACATTCACTGACTCTTTTGTTGTCCAGATGTGTCTCAATTACTCTTAAAACAAATGAACTTTACAGTCAGAAATTGTCTTCATCACAAAGTGACTTTATCCAAAAGAAAAGTAGGCGACATTTCTAATTGTAGCTCTGGACATAAATGACTTGAATTTCAATTCACTAAAACTACATGTGATATATGTAGCTTGAACACCTATATTTAAAATAAGTAATGATATAGCAACGCTGAACTCATAGCAACACGCTTTCATTTAGACAACGTGTCTTTGATTCAGTTAAACATAAAACTTGAAATGACAAACTTTCTTTTTGCGAAGGTCACCCCCTTCGCTCATTTTTCTACATCTGTATATTTACGAGATAATGCCGCTGCTAATCCCTTGCAAGGTCAGCGCTTGTATTGGATGATTGTACCCCACTGTTTATTCATACGTCCTGCTGATGTCATTTCCTCCTGCTGGCTCCGACCTTTGACCTGTCATTTACCTCCTATCGTTGCCATTGTTTCGTCCACCTTGGTGGCCGCTGTCCAAGAGAATATCCCCGTCTTTATCTCTGTCGGACTCCTCTGCTTACGGGAAGGTTACTGGAGTATCTAAATGCAAAATCTATTTGTTCTTAAAGGTCACTTTTCATTTAGATTCTCCTCTTTCATCTTCTTTTCTCACTCTACACATTTCTTTGGCTCCTGGAGTCAGTTTCTTCAATTTCATCACTCTTATTCCGTTTTCCTCTTTTGTCCATATGATGTCTTTTCCTGCTGTTACTCCATTGTTTAACAAAAGTACTGTACATCATCCAGTTGACAGGGAATGGCTAATACATAATGCATTGGCCATGTTTAAATGGCTTAGCTTATGACTCTTAAATGTCTTTCAGCAGCAAGTCTGGCAGATAGCCACAATGTCACATGGGGTGCTGGCTATTCCCCCCATCATTTGATCAACGGCACTGATAAAACAGAGCAAAACCCTGCCATTATACGTAGCGTGTGTGTATGTACAGTGTAATTATATGATAAAATGCAGGTGTAAATCACTGTTCTTTAAACATAAAAGGCAGTGGGGGGGTTTTGTCTTGGCACCACCGTGATATACTGCAACACAGCACATGTGTCTGTTTCGTATCATGTGCAGGATCTGCATGGGATTGTTCCACTGGCAGTTTCCGCCCCCTGGAAACTGGACTGTTTAGAGAGTGAAAGTTAGATGAGTTCTTCGGAATGGAAGCTCATTTTAAACATGCGCTCAAATGAACTATACTTGTGTGAGGTTTTGGCGCCATAAGTTGAGTTTGTCGTCTTTCTGCAAAGCTACCTGTTTAACTCGATGGGTTCAATGTGTAAGATACGCCAGAACATTATCAGCAGAATGTGAATATCTACTGAAATGAGCTGCCTGACAGGCCAGAGCGGTCGAGGGTGAATAGTGAGCCGCTCTACCGGCAGGCTGCTCTGTGACCAGAGGGAGGAGAAGTGCAGCTGCCTGACAACATCACATCCATGGTCCCTGCACGTTTCCATAGTTTGTTTTAATTAAATCCAAAGTGTCAGAAACGAGAAAAGGACTCGCGGCATCGCCTCGTCCTCCCCGCTGCCAGGAGGCTGCTCCGCCGGGAGTAGAGCGTGCGAGAGGGACGGGAGATGGACAGATCTGCCGTCAGCAGTCAGCAGATAACGCCGATTCAGCCGACGCGTCGTCAAACTTACTTTTGCTCCCGTGACACGGGACGGGCCGAGCGCCGGGTTGGTTCGCTCGTCTCTGCCGCCAGGACCCACGCCAACATGCAAACTACCAAAACGCAACGTTACACGGACACTACAGCCTCCAGTGCCACAGTGAAGACACACACATCTCAGCCACACTGAAGATTATAAGATAGCAGTGATATTTATACTGACTTACACACAGGGAGCAGGTGGCTCCGAATTACACGTTGCACCTTTTAACTCTGAGGAAAAACAACATATTCTTTTTTTTTTTTTTTTTGTGGAAAATATATCAAGGCACCTACATTTTTATAGAATAAATTAATATTGTTTTCAATTATTTTTCCAAAGCAAATGAAAAGGGCTCTTTTTAAATGACCAGTTGCGTTCAGCTTAACAAATAAAGAAACGGGTGAAAAGTGATTAGTTAATCTCGTGGGCGGTGATATGAAATAGATGATTAACTATGTGGATTCATTCAAAGTTAATTGAAATTTTAAAATGCTCTGTCAGAATGAAATATTGCTTCAACATGTAGCACATGTGCCCTCGACATGCTGACTGTATTTGTAAGAATCCGTATTAAGGAGCTGTCCAGATATTGTGATTGGCCAAGAACCATTTTGAAAGTGAACATTTTTAATTATCGTAAAACATTATTCGCTCAGTTGTGAATGTTCGGCGATGGCAGTCCCGTCAAAAAATGAAAAAGTGATCACGTTTTCAGCGAGTGGATATTTAATCGATGCGAAAGGAGAAATGTCTCTTTTCATGTTGATGTCGTGATCTCACCTCTTCGCAGCATCACTTTCCTCCCACATTCGTCCCCACCTTGCTGTTCTTGTTTGGTACTCAAGTCTGCCCACGCCTCATTTCCTTTTTACATATTGTAATCTTTTCCCTCTCCTCCTCCTCCTCCTCTCTCCTCCTGTTATCGGTATGTCCTGTAAAGCTTCATTTACAGAGGAGCCCTAATCAGATATGTAGCAGTGGAGGACAGTTTGTGAGAGCAGTGTGTGGCCTGATAGATAGCAAGGCTTAGCAGAAGGGGAGCGCATTGTAAGCCCTCAATTATATGCCCGACACCAGACGCAGGAAAGAGACACTTGGGAGGCCTGTTTGTGTTTTTGCTCATGTGTCTGAGTGTCATCCTTTGAGTGTGTTTGGTTGCATGGCTTTATATGTTTATTGGTAATGTTTGCTGCACAGTGTGGAGTGAAGGAAACGTGGGTGATGGAGAAAAGCTCATTGTAGAGCGACGGGTAAAGCGGAATAAGTTGGGATGTGTTACTTTTCAAAGTACTATTTCTTGTCCACACTTATCCCATTCTAAAATCCACAGGTGAAGTGCATGAATGGCTGGTTACTCTTGAAATTCACAAGACGACTATGTAGGTTTAGCAGGTGCGAAGTGAGTACATTACTCCAATACATTGACATCAAATATGATATGTTTTCGCAATATAAGAATAAGTATCTGAAAGTGGAATTTTTGTAAAACGCCAAGTTTTATTCCAAGCAGGACTGCAATGTGGAGGGCACACGGGGGCTTCTACTTTCAAGACCATTCAAAGCTTATGGTTAGGCTCTGTGGCGTTGTGCCCGCAGAGACACCAGGGTGGAATCAGATGAAGCATGAAAAGGTGAGCCGGGGAGAGCAAACAATGAATAGTGTTTGAACATCTCTGCTGCTGGAGTTCACTGCTTCAAGGCTGCCTACCTCTGCAGATAGAATATTCATCCGCTGTATTGTCCCGTAGAGGCATGTAACCTTTAGCAAAAAAATCACAGCGCGGCTCGACCTTGCTTTTCTGCTTCGTTATCATGCAGCCTCCAGTACAAACAGCAAAGCTTTTCTTTGATGCTATATTTTTCGATGTGCATCATATGACCGTTACTCAAATTAATTAATCGTACGTAACATCGAGTTATTCACTACGACTTGGAAGTTGATTACTTTTCTCTGAGCGGTGAACTCCCCGAGGCTTCTGCCGCGAGTCTCCCAGCTCCAAGGTGATGTCGCCATTAACCACTACGAGAGGATCGTTATCTGCCTGCTTCGGCCCGTACTTTACCCGTTAGTGGCTAAATAAAGTGACGTACCGTCAAAGCCGACTATACAAGTGTCTTTAACGAGTGCCAGATGGTGTCTCCGCCACACAGCAGTGCTGCAATATGACACGAGGAAAACAAACTGCCCCGGAGATTAAACACAATAATGTTCATTTTTACGTCCCGGGTTTTCTTGAAAGAGCAACTAGTAAAATAGCAGCTCACAAGACGTGTAAAAAGACGGTTTATTAAGGTGCCTAATGAGTCGGACAGATCAATAGATATTTCTACATAATCCAAAGTGTGGGATGCATTTGACGGTACTGTAATAGTGCCCGTGTCTCGTGCGAGCAGAAGTTAAGCGGTAAATTACAAAAACATCATTCATGTGAAAAAACGTTGCATTGGAGTGTGAAATTGTCAACATGAGAAATGCAGTATTAATACACCTGGTAGAACTACTTTGTACGGAGGAGAACTAACACAGCGGCTCGCTTTAGAATCCGACCTGCGACCTTGTGCTGACAGTCGTCCCCTCTTTCTCCTTTTCCTGCTTTTCTCCTGCACATTAAGTAATGCAAAAAAAAAAAAAGACCCCCAAATAAATCGTATGCATCGTCCAAAAACACCGGAATATTTTTTTAGCGACAGTGGATCCTTTCGTCACTACACGGATCATATTTACGACTCTTTTGCATAATTTTTGCATGTTTAGTGTAATTTATCTGTAGATATTTCTATTTTTCTATATGTTTGTTTTTCCAATGATGTATTCTTCACATTTAAATGATGTAAACCGACGATGCATGATGCTCAAACGACATAGTTAGTTGTAAG
This sequence comes from Bovichtus diacanthus, assembly GCA_943590825.1. Lineage (NCBI taxonomy): Eukaryota > Metazoa > Chordata > Actinopteri > Perciformes > Bovichtidae > Bovichtus > Bovichtus diacanthus. The sequence continues at coordinate 465,075 of CALSBV010010454.1, forward strand.
TTCTCACAAACAGTCAACGCTACACAACTGTCACCAGCTTTGACCTGAACACTATTGACTTACTGCCTGATTTCCTTGCCAGTCAGAGAAACACGTCATTTAGTGTTTGTATGTTTCTAATGTCTGACTGTTTGAAACACACATGTCTTGGTTGGTCTTGTTAAGTTAAACCTTTAAGTGATCTGTCTAAACAGCACCCTGCATCACACAAAGACAGCCTTTCAGGCCCACGGCTTGGCAGGAAACCAGCTATTACAAGGTCAACATTACCTTTATTACTTGTTATTAGTCTACATTATACCTCATGGGAGATTTTACATAAACACACACCCACACAGATGCACGGGCTCACACAGCTATAAGCTCACCCAAACGGCACCACCACTAGACATGCCCGGGGGAGCGCAGGTAAACATCGGCTCTATGTTTTTCCTGTTTATTGTTTGGATATAGGCTACGACATAGTCGATTTTATTTTAATTTTTTTCCCATCTGCAGCCTCAACGCAGTTTATGGGATGGGATTTTATAGCTCCCGTCTGAAAAACACTGTCGTGTGTTTTCGACTGTAGCAGTTGAGAGATACACGTGGTCCTTGCTGCACGTACAGTCGCTCAACCCACACACGAGACGCCGCAGTGTATTTCTAGCACTAATGAGAATTAAACCTCATTTTCTTAGCTGTAATTGTGGATGTGTTTTTTCCTCCTTTGTCTCTAAAGATTATGTTTGCGAGGCGTCGGGGGCCCGCCGATTGTTTTGAGTGCCTCACCGCTCTGTATGACTGTGCTGTGCCGCAGGTGCTCAACAAAGCAGCCCCATTGGAATGCATCAAGCGCGCCTCCATTGTGGCAGGAGACGCATTTTATCGACACCTATTTCTCCACTCCTCTGAGTACACTCAGATATATCTGAGTGGCCTTGGCGTCTGCCTAATACAATGAGTGTATACAAACATATTCACAAACGTACAGAAACACACAGTCCTTCTTTCCTCGAGACCCTTAAATGCAGGCAGAGAAAAGGCATTATGTTGTGTTGGAGGTGAGTGAATCCAGCTGCATCGTGTATCAAGAGAATACATTTGTGTGCCTTTATTGTGAAGTCAAAAAGGTTGTAATGGACTTTTCAGTGTGTGCCTCCATCTTCCTCTGCTATTCAGACAAACAACTTTCATTAATATCAGTCCTGGTAGTTTCCAGAGAAATACTCCCAGTACATGCATCAATACACTTGAATTAGGGGAAATGGGGGCAAACATATGAAATGCTCAATAGAACATGGCATTTACATTGACAGTCAAAGCATGAAATACATCTCTTTCTCACTCGCACTCCTACTGTCTCCCCCCTTCTCCTGTTTTTACTCTTTTGTCCCACTTATTATTCACAGACCATAGTCCATTGCTAAGTGCAGGTGAAAAAAGCCATTAAGTCACAGGCTGGGAGGCTTGAGTGTGTGAGGGAGGGAGTGACAGGAAGACAGATTGCTGCACATTCTGAAACATGACATTCTAATCGGTGTGCATGTTAATTAAGAGACTTTATTGAAATGTTTCTTGTGACCGGAGAAATTGGAGGCTTAATGAATGAAATGTTCATGTTATATGCATGCACAAAGTGTGGGGGGGGGGGGGTGGGTGTGTGTGGGGGGGGGGGGGGGGGGGTGCATTGGAGGGCCTAGCAATAAGGAAAAACCCTTAAAGGCTTGATTCACATTTGTTCTCGTATCAATATTTCCTCGTACGTTTTCCTTCCCCGTCTCTTGCAGACCTGTTTCCCTTAACAGTCTGCTCCTCCAAATGTCGAAAGTGAGCTCTGCATTTGGATTCATTTGACACACTCTGCTTTTTTAATTCTTTAAAAAAAATCCCAGCAGGGATTTTGTGGTGACACTTGTGAACAGGCTTCACTGACATTCGGAAAATATATTAAATATCCACCATATGCTCTGAGTAGAGGCAGCATGGCAGGTTCTCTGTGTGTGTGTGTTTGTGTGTGTGTGTGTGCGTGTGTGTGTGTGTGCATGATGTCGTTTGAGTGTTTGCACATGGGCTCTGAGAGAGAAACACAAACACTGAAATGTTCAGTGTTGGGTTTATCCAAAGTCACATTTTAACAAACACTTCCCTACAGTTCTCACGGTGTTTCCGTCTTAAGAGCTTGGTTCCGTAAAACTTTTGTGTAAATTCATAAAATGTATATGACAGTCTAACGGCCAGCGCTTGTAATAGCAGGGGTTAAGGGTCATGATTTCAGACGCTCGCCAGCGACTGTGTGCGTGTGATATAAAGTGACATCTATGACACATATCTGAAGGTCCCGCCACTCAATCAGAGCGCTCGTAAAAGGATCAGCTGACCTGATGTCCCAGTTTGAGTTCACGAAGGATTCACCCTCTGACGCGACTCTGTGTTTTACCACTTATCCCACTCATCTAAACAAATCATCTCAGACGTTTGTAGTGCATCATAAAGGATGTATCATGTAGTGCATCATAAAGGAGGCGGCATAGTAAAGTCAATGGACATACTGTACATGAGTGGGCGCGATTAAATGAAAGTGAAAAATGTGTAAACAGAGCGAGAAGAGAGGAAAAAGGAGAGAAATTGGAGGGAAATCCTGGTTATTGCACTTTCTCTGTGCTTTAGTTTCTAGCTACTTTACAGATAACGTATGTAAAGTTTGTACAATCATACTTACTTTAATTAATTTATGAGTAGATTATCTAAAACTACATCGAGTGTCACAATATTCCTTCTGCTTTCCTAATAAACATGACGTACACAGATTGAAACACCCATTTTGGTTGGTTATTACATAATGTTATTACAAGAAAAACTACAACTCCCACATTTTAAAATAAACACAAACATTTTCTTTCCGAATGTGAGAAAATGTAGAAACATTTTGCGCTCAAGCTGTTTCTTACAAAATGCACAAGATTATTACGAAATGCAGGTATTATTACATAATAAAGTGAAAATGCGTTTTTGTTGAGTTATGACGTAACGCGGTGTCACCACATGATGTATTGATACAGGGCAACGTGCACGCAGGACACAGTCACAGGACACGTTCTTCTTCTTCTTCTTCCTCGTCTTCTCGGCTCCACAGAATGCGTTTCTGTGGGTTGACGGTCACACTGAATGTGAGCAGCACAGTGGACTCGGCTCCCTCGATCAGTCTCCCAATATCAAGGAGGTTTTCTCTCAGGTGAACCTGTGTTACAGGTGAAGGACCTCACCTGGGGCAGCTCCTCCGGGCTCGGATCAAGGATAGTCTCCCACGAGTTAATCCAAGTCAAGCGAACGCCATGCTGCCTACAAAGAGGCTTCGGCGGCTCGGGAGGGAGAGCGCGGTTGATTCCACTGGATCTGTGCGCTCCTGTGTTCAGTTTCTATTAAAGAGGAGTCTGTCACATTCTCCTCTCAATTGCCATGTGCCAGAAATCTGTTGTAATGTTGGGTTAGAGGAGAGATTGGTTTTCATCCGCTCTGCTGAAACATTTCCTACAGGGAGTGAGGTGCCAGCGTCCTGTGATAAGTGGAGTTGCTGGTGGTTCTTGACACCCTTTCAAATGAGCTGTTGGGCAGTGTCTTTTATCAATTCTCCCAAAGTGCCGAGCCACCTCCAAACACCTCTGAGCTCCAGCAACTTTTCTTAAGAGCCTTTCTGGTCTTTCTTGTGCAAACACCTGATGACGCTTCGGGTTAAAATCAACTTTTCAGAGACGTCCTACACTTGTCAACTTCCCTTTTCTTTAAATTAGCTCACTTCTCATGAACAACTGACCAAAAAAGTGTTTTTTTTTTAAAACATTTCTGTAGAAAGAAGGAATAAGAGACTACTTTCTGAAAGCACACTACATGGCCATTGAATATATCTGTTAAACTTTTTTTGCAGGGCTTTTTTTTTTACAGTTGCATGTTTCCCTCTAGTGACAATGATGGCTGCGCAGGCTGGCAAACATCGGTGCATTTTTACCCAGCTCCTGCGAGCACCATCTGTGTGTTGCGATGGACTACTGCCATGTTGGTGTGTTACATAATCATCACGCAGAGAAGAACCCTGTAATGAGTCAGACATTGTGGGTGAGAAGTGGGATGCTCCGTGTATAAGGTTGATTAGGATTATCGTAGTTGCCAGAGCATGTGGATGCAGAATTTGAATTATTTGACGTAGTGTAATAAGATCAGTTTTAATCCAATAGAGTCCTGTTCAGTAGCTAAAGCTGTGCAGGTGGTCAGTGTTTACAGATGAACACTACAATGTTTTAATCCTGACATTTAACTGATTGTCAGATTTTCTTGTGAGATTTTGGGTGACCTCAGATTATGAGTAAAGTCATACGAATACTTATACTTTACTTACTTACTTTGTATTACTTTGTAAGCACAGTACACTATCTTTAGACGGCATTAAATGTTATTTCATAGTTAAACAAGGTATCAATGTAAGCTTTAATGCATATTATGGATGGACGTAACAACTATTATTGTCTCTACCATATTGTCAACAGCCACATCTTACAGTAGCCACATTTTACAGCCTGCCTACCTCAACAAACATTTGAGCCATTGGATCTTGCTATTAGCAGCATCCCAATCAGAAATGATCTGCCATTTTGTTTTCCCAAGGGCGCTGTCATGGACAGCCCAACAGCCAGGTTATGTGGCCGCGGCACGAGGATGGCGATTGACAGACCAGGGACAGGCTGACAAACAAGCTCTATCCTCAGCACCGGCTATTGATTTTAGCTGAGAGGTCTCTGCCTGATATGGCAGCAGTCAGGGTCGACTAGCCACCTAAGCTAGAGCTAGCAGGCTATTAGCCTGGAAAGGGAGATA
>CALSBV010010459.1:6048-38194 GCA_943590825.1 Bovichtus diacanthus
AGAGAGAGAGAGAGAGAGAGAGAGAGAGAGAGCGAGAGCGAGAGCGAAAGAGAGAAAGAGAGAAAGAGAGACAGAGACAGAGACAGAGACAGAGAGAGAGACAGAGAGAGAGAGAGAGTGTTGGTCGAGCAAGCTAGAGCGTGAATGAAGAGAGGGAGCTGTGTCAGTGAGAACAAAGCAGTGCAATAAAATGGTATTTTATGATTGTTTCACGGCAGTTACGTTCTACAGCACAAATAAACAAACCCAGCCTCTGCAATTCCCTGCGAAAAGGCGCTGGAGTTTGAATAACTGCAGCCACATTGGTCAAACTGGCACACGGACACATGTACAGAGCACACAGCAGTGCCAAGGACGAGGCACAGCGAAGGTGTCTGAAGAATGGCTGCACTCCCTGCTTATTGGCTGGGGTCACTCCCCCATTTGGGGTCCAAAGGCTCTTTATTGAATCCAGAAAAATAGCAAAAATAAATAATAAGGTATCATTTTGTGGTACATATACTTTACATGAGTATAATCATTTTAAACTTCTACTTCACCACATCCCAGAGGTAAACATTGTACTTTTACTGCACTCCATTTATTCTTACATAGAAAACCTAAGATGCATCAGTTTATAACATAGGATCTATTGTGACAGATTAAATGACCAAAAGTATGCGTGAAGTAGTTTCAAATTAGCCCCACCAGGACCAACGACGACATTTTGTTGCCAAGACTACTGTACTTTTACTGAAGTGAAATTGCACGTGAGCACTGTAGATAAAATCCATGGCAACCATATTAAACAGGTGAAAATGGACCCCACACACACACACACACACACACACACACACACACACACACACGTTTAAAAATAACAGCGATGAAGGTTCGGTCACAAAGCAGAAACACAAACTCACAGCAAACGGTCAGAGAGCGTGAAGCCGTTAAAGAGGCGTTGAACGTCATCTAATTACATCAGTGTGATGATTGACTTACCGGCTGGTGGACGAGCTCATTTCAGAAAACGAGGAAAGAGTAAAACACGTCCGTCTCTGTGAACACTCGACAACACTTCCGGTATCCAGGTGAGGCTCCCAGGAGCTGAGCGATAAAAGCTCACCCGCAGACCTGAATCATGTTCAGTCTGCTGCAGGAGAACACGACGGCGACTGAAGAGCGGCAGGTAACACGAAGCTACCTGCTGCAGGTACTCTACAAGCCACGCCCTCTCTGAACCTGTTCCCACGCACGCACACACCTGCCGCTGCTCACCTGCATCACTTGCTCACCTACAAAACACGCCCAGGAAGACAAAAGGACCACAATTGGTAAAAAAATAACTATCCAAGAAACTAATTAGGAATATGAACTATCCATATAGGCCGACTACTAAACATATTTATACATGAATGTTGATACATGGACATCAAAATGTATGTTTTATAACAATTGAATAACCTTTGCAAACTTCAAATCATGGGATCATTAAAGTTTCCAATGCTTGCATTTAAAAAGGGACAGTTTGCCTGCAAAAAAAAAAAACCTTGACAGTAATCTTCATGCACTCTGACTTTAATTCCCTCACAGTCATTGTGCAGTACTCCTCCCAGTGTAATGCTATCAATGCTGTATTAAACATGTATCATTCTAAAGGTTTATTATCATGTATTAAACTGCACGAAATGCCTGGAAAATCCTAATTAATATTCTCTTTTTTATAACACCCATTGTACAACACAAATACAATTAAACGATTCAAACTAACGGTCATCAAAACTGTGGAGAGGGCGTCAACTTTTTATAAATCCAGTAAATCTGATCCTTGGAACATACAGATTCTACATACAAAAAATAACTAATTTTGTGCAGACTTCGTTTGAAAAATTATAAAAATTCTTCATTTGTTATATGCACAATTCCAGTGAAGCAGTAGTTGGCAATGTAATTATTTGTTCTCAAGCTCCCTCCAACAATGCAAAGATAACAACTTTATTGGTACCCCATCGGGGAAATTTGCTTTTTTATAATATATACACATATATATACATACATATACATATACTATTCCTACTCAACAAATACTGAGGAAGAAATAATCAAAAGCACAATGGGGGAGAAGAAGAAAGAATGTGAGTTCAGTCTTGATACACTTAAAAGGGCGGGTCCTTTACATCCTTCTTCGCCAACTGTCTCCTTTCCTCCAGCACATGTTGAGAGGATGCATGTAGTCAAGAAGAAACACCACACACACGTCCATATTTACCTCTGAGGCCAATCTTGTCGCAGAGATTGGGTCTGATCTAGACTGGAGATTTGAGAGGGGGTTGGGCTGTGCGTACTGGTAAGGGTCTCCCAGAGCTGTGTGAGGTACGCTGCTGGGGCCTGCCACTGAACTCGGAGACTGAGTAAATTGCTCTTCCTGTTCATGTTAACGCTGTTTAACTTGACAGCCCTGTCCTTCGTTTTGGTGGGTCTTTGTGAATTTAAAGTTTGAAGTCTGCAATTACCCTGCAGACACATACACTTCACTCTTTCATCTCGCAAGCATTTAGAATCACTCAAAAAATATATATAATATCTGGCACATTTAACTTGGTATATAGCGGCTTTGCTGCTATTTATAAGCTTGGCCACTAGATGTCAGCCAAATACTATAAGAAATCCTTAATCATGTCACTATCCATATTTTCATAACTGTTGTGGTTTCATATCCACCATCAGAATATTTGTCCTCAAAGAATAATTGCGCTAATGAAGGATTACATTTAAAAAGAAAAGAAAAGTACAACCTTACTCTAGTTACAGCCAGAAAACAAGGCACTATTTCACTGATGTATCAACCACTTTGCCCCAAGACGGGTCTCTTGGGAAAGGGGCAAAGCTAGTGCTTGCAACAGAAAAGAATGTGGTTTCAGTGGTAATTTAGAAATGAATGTAATTCTGGATGAAAGCATAACATCAAACAAAAAAAAAAAGATTGCTGCTGTTATTTACTACAATTTACGGCCAGTGGCTGGATACAATAGTTTTAAATGCTTTTGGCTCAAGAGAATGCTTTGTGATATGTCAATGTCAAGTTAGCTAGACTGTTGCCTCAAGGCAATTTATACATATACATTTATACAAACATAAATGGACGTTTGGATCCACATACATTACTTCTAATTATTGGGTCTGGAAGCTATACTGAAAGGCAAGGTAAAGTGTGGAAAATGAAAAACACAATAGGGATATTCCTGTCCTACTGAACCATTTAAAAGTGTGCACATAGTTTTTATATAGTGAGTTAATAATTTATCCGCTATGCAATTAGTTATTATATTTTAAGATCCTGTACCACCTTATGTTAGAGGCAATGCAATAAGCCGTGTATGAAATTCTAAATCAGATTTTTTAATTTTTTTTATCAAAAAACAGATTTTCCAAAAAGGATGCATAAATAAATGAATTTTAAATGACTACCAGGTATTGGAATAAGTAAAACACATACTACTCTTTTCACAGCTGCCACCAGCTGAATGGGCGGATGCTGATGGATGCTACTCCACAGCGAGGTCCGTATAGTCCCTGCTGCTCTCTGGGCGCCCACACCGGATGAAGCTGGTCCAATCCAAACCTTTGATGTGGATGACAGATCTCGAGCAGTCACAATATTCGAAGACAAAAAGAAAAAAATGCAGGATTTGTTTTTGTATCATATAATTTATTGGGATCCATGGCATCACAGAAAATGATACAATTTCATCTGGAAACGAATGCACAGAGCATTCTTATCATGACTCCGATAAAGTGGCATGGGAATAAAAGAGCCAAGTGACAGAATAAGATACTGTATAGAGAATAATACAGAGGTAAACTGTAGATCGAGAAATACATATTGAAGAAAAACTCATGGAGAGAGAAAATACCCAAGGCTACAGACACTGATGTCTTCAGATTCACATTACCATGTTTCTTTTTACACCTCACAATATATCAGCAGAGTCTTTGAGCAACACATAAACGGCATCTTCACATCTATAGTATTCATATCCCGCTCCTGCCCAATGAGTCCATGGTTAACACAACTATCATGTCACGTTTTACTGTAACGTATCAAAGGCCCGCTCACTCTGCCAGTAGTGACGAGCACAGAGCGTCTTTAGTCATCGTGCCTGACAAAGAGCCGAGGTGAAACAGACATTCAGATCAAATCACAGAATAATAGACCGAGTGGCTACAATTTAAATGACATATGTTTATATTCAAACATTTCCCCCGTGCTGTGAACACACTTGATTCTTGTTAGGATGGACCACGTTTGAGATTTCAAGAAAACCGTGTTCATGCATTCTTGTGTTGGATCAAAATGCAGTGTTGGTTCAGGTTAAAGTCTTCCAAGGCGTCTAAGATCAAACTACACTGAATCCCTTACATCAATGGTCAGCCTGGCCGCCTAAAACTCATGTTCCCATACAAATAAACTGCATTTTTTCACAAATATGTTTCTAGTCAAAGTCCGGGTAGGAAGGAGGTCAGGGCCAGGGGGTCAGGTTTGTTTGGACCAATATGTTGTTCCTACTATGGCGAAGACATAACACTTAATTGGTTACTCGTACTCGTTCCCTTTGTTGGTTGTGTTGGTTAGGGTTAGACACGAGTGAGGTTTGTGAGGCTGAGGGTAAGAATATCAGGGTGAGCCAATCAGAGTCCGGGTTTGGCCTTTGCTGTCATTCTGCATAACACTAAGCCATACAGTATGTGCTCGTGTTTATTGCAGGGAGATTGTGTTATTTCCGGAGCAATTGGGCCTTCGCAACAATGGGTGTCTGTTTGCAGGATAATGGGCTTTCGGTTTTGAGTAAGTGCTCCACCTGCCATGCAAGGGCAAAGTCCTCCACGTGGCCTTTGATTAAAAAGGAGCAACAGAAACTAACACAAAAGAACAGCATCCCCGTGTTGTAGAACACACACACACACACACACACACACACACACACACACACACACACAGTGCACCTGTAGTTTGTGCCAGTACTGTTTTTGTAAGAGTCATATATGAATATGCAAAATGCATTTTATTTGCATGTTTTGAGATGTTTGAAGAGGGAAAAAAAAGAATATATTTCAAACTTAATCACAATATATTACTTTTTTTATAATCTAGTAGATTATGTTACTAATTACAACGATTGCCATGTAGCTTGTGAGCAGTAACTGACTGAGCTGGTGGCATGTACGTATATAATCCACAGAGTCACTGTCCACATCTGCAAAGGACATAAGTTCTCAGGTCCCTCGCTCACTGATATACAGATACAATACACGGCAGGGTAAAACACTCTGTGGCTTTAAGTGGGCTTGTAGGGTTTTCCTGGGCAACAATGTTTTCCTGGGCAACAATGGATATTATTATTATTATTATTAATATATGAAGAAGAAAAAAATTATTAATTTAGTTGTTTTTAAAATTGCATATGCTAAATGCTGAAGTCCCTTTGAAGTAACTGGATTCCTAGTTAAAATATATATATATATTTTTTTCATTCTTTTTTAAAATTTTTTTTATATATCCTGCTACCAGAAAGACGTAATGAAATCACATCCATAAAGTTCAGGATTTTTGCAGCACTTCAAGAGCCGGAAATATACTGGCTCTATCCCACCAAAAAGTCTATGTGACAGGTGCGTAGACAACATGCTTGTCTATATGAAATTTGCCTGATAATATGTTGCGACTGCAAACATCAGCATGTCGTTAAAGGCCTTCATTTTTTATGACGCATGCCTTAACAGCTCCAAAGGTGAATATATAGGCGCCTGAGGCAGCTGTCTGGGAAAAAGTATGGATGCATTTATTAATTTTTGACTGATTTAGATTGAAGCTTTATTCTATAGGAGTTAATATTCTCCTACTTTTCCATTTCAATAAATTTCCACTCAGTGCCTTTTTATAATATCACAAATTAAGAATCTGGTTCACATTTTACATACTTGGTCAGTGGCCCTACGTGTTGAACTATGACGCTCCATGTACCCACTAGCATCAGTTTTCCATATGCAGAGCTGCCTCAAGTGGACGTAGTAGATTATGACGGGAATCTGCGGTGATTTATTTTAACGTACGTACCCAGGTTGATTTACATAACCGACTTAATTTACGTAATGTACGCAACATACTCAACTTACGTAACTTAGGTTACGTAACAAAAAAAACGTATTTCAACCCAAACCATGACCTTTTCCCCTACCTTACCTCGTCGTTTGTTTGAATTCCCAACGTTAACCACGTGTTGAAGCCGGACTCCTTTGCACATAAAAAAGTGACATTAAAGGGGCACCGAGTGCGTTAAAAGTGACACCAAGCTGCCTAATGTGACAAGTTGGGAGTGAGAACGTGTTGATGTACATATATATATATATATATATACATATATAGCTTGAACTATCCCAGACTACAAAAATAATATACTGTAAATAAATCCTTGAATTGAGTGGTATTCCTCTTTAAATAATAACAATAATAATAACAATAATAATAATCTTTATTTATAGAGATATATAAATAGCTAGTCTACAATCTAAATAGTTGCCCCTGCACAGATAAAAAATAATATGCTGTATATACTGTACATCCAAAAATACAGTTTGTTCATTAAAGCTTTGCATGGACTATAAGTGACACGTGAATAGAAAGCACAGGCCGGGTGAGTGCTACATACTGCATAAGGAATATAACTTGTTGTAACCTAGCGGACAGCATAGTGAATGTGATCATAGCTGCGGCCTATATACAAACACGGCACTGTAAGCATGTGACGCACACTAATGTGCAGTGCCGTGGAGAGAAACATGACCTGGATTATGAGAAAAAGGCTACTAAATATTTTAACTTGATACCCAGCACTTTGCTTTGGGACCTGGCAATAAGATCAGCACATCTATCCACTGTACATGGAGGCCACAGCAAGCCCCGAAACAGGACACTTTTTACCTGTGTTCCGCACAATCCGGTGTCCTTTTCTTTATAATTTGTCTGTTTCTTTTGGTTTCAGCTGAATAATTTCATCTTCAGTGCACTTGTCTTTCACTAAAAGCCCGGTGCATCTGTTCATGAAGCAACCGATTTCCACGAAAGCAGTTGGCTTGACTTTTGATTCCTGTCTGTCTTCCCATCCATCTGGCTAGCAGTTGATGTTTGTGGGCGGGATACATTTTATACATTTCTACTTCTATTTTTTTGGCAAAAAAAACACCAACAAAAAAAACATTATTTAAAAGGTTAAAGGGCCCTGAATAGTTCTCTATAGTTTTTTTAAAAAATATTTTCTGCAAATGTTTTATCTTTCAACACACACACACACTCGGGACATGTCACAGGCACGTGGAGGTATCACCAGGGTTACCAGCAGGAAAGGACCTGAATAAAGATTAACATTCTATACATAAAAGCCTCATGTGATATAAATAATCAGCCTAATCTACGCATGAGCATCCTTTAGTCTATTCGTACTTTAAAAACAGACAGATAGGATAAAACAGACGTCCTGTTGGGGATTGTCTTCTCATGTTACGGTCCTCACGAGTCACCTGAGTTCAGCTGCCAGTATGTGAACGCTACGGTGGCTGCTCACAGATCCCCTCAGTGGATGGAGGCTCCAGCAGCGTGTTCTTGTGGATTACATCCTCCAACGGCAGCCTGTTTGACTTTGAGCGCACTCGGTTATCCTCTGCAGGAGACAAAGTCTTCTCTTGCCTCTTTCCACGCAGGACTCGACACAGGAGGGGAAACATAAGCAGGGAGCGGCAATCAGGTCAAGTGGTCCGATTGGTCTGTCGCCTCGTCTACGTCGTCCTCCTCGACTCTCATTGGTTCAACCGCCCCAGAGGAGTGTTGTGACTGGCTGGAGCAGGACAGGCTGTGTGTGTCGTCGTCATCGTCTGCCATCACCGCCCTCCTCCCCGGCTGCCGTTGCGCCTCCTTCTCCGCCTCCTTCTCCGCCTCCTGCTCCGCCCTCTCCTCTTCCCCTTTCCCCCCCCCCCCCCCCCCCCCCTTTCCTCTGCTCCTCCACCGTCCACATGCTCTCGTCTTCGTCCTCCTTCCCCTGCACCTCCCTGTCAAAGTCTAGCAGTTCCTCCATCATCTCCTCGATCTCCATCTCTCCGTCCAGCTCCTCCTCCACCTCCGACCGGAGCTCACCCATGCTCTCGGTCCGGTTGGTGTCATCCGTCTCCTCCTCTTCCCCGAGCCCCCTGAGCCTCTCGGGGGGGTCGCTGGCCTGACTCTCTCCAAACTCCAGGATGGTGGGCAGGTTCCCCTGCTTGGGACAGCGCTTCCTCAGGCTGACCAGGAAGGGCTGCGGCAGGGAGAAGATGTCCACGTTGTTGCCCAGGTCAATCCACGTCACGCTAGGGAAACTGCCGGGATCCTAGGGTAGAAAATATCAACATACTGCATCAAAATATCATCATCATCATCAATTTATTTTAAGTAAGTTACTGCAAGGTAATGAAATCGCCGTCAAGACAATTGTCCACATTAAATACACGCCATGCAGAAAGAGGTTTTATCATCCAAGACAAATGGAGCTGAATGTTTGTGGCTGCAAGGCGCTGGTCTTAAGACAGCTCACACTCTATTTACATTTTATTTTTTACATTATATCCATTGGTTTTTAACAATGGAAAGAACATACAGCCATAAATACATTGACATTTGTAAACACACTCAACTCCCCCCAATCTTCACATCAAATATTCAGGAAAAGGTAAAAAAATCTATATATATAATACAAAATAAAAATGTATCATGAATACAGAAAAATATACATAAAGAAAATAAGAAAAAACTAAATAAAAAAACTAATAATAATAATAAATAATATAATATATACAGTATATATAATATATATGGAATATAATATAAAGAGTTTCGCCTCAAGAGGGATCTCTATAGCAGCTATACGTGAGACAAATGTGACTATATCTTTCCAGAACAACTTTCTTCTTTGGCATTCCCACAGTGGCAGAGTACCAACAGCTAAGACTGTATTAAAGTAACTAGAATATACTCAAATGATCTCAGCAAATTGAAAGTCAATGTCCCTTGGGGTCAAAGGCACCAACTCCAAATCACAAAGTCCCCAGTTTGAGTCCAACATTTGCTGCATATCTTCATCTCTCACTGTCAGGACTACAACAAATGGAGGAAAATACTTGAGTCTTAATAGTTTAAATGACTGTGCCTACTAAAATGTGCCTAGTATTGTTGTCTGCTAGAGTGCCATTCTTGTTACTTTCACATTTGGCGGTCCCAAAGAAAGACATTTTCATTCATTTCAGTTCCCCAGGAACCTTTCCTATTCGACCAAGACATTTTTGAACTAAATGTAGTTTCTCCAGCAGGAATTAAACAAGCAGCACAAATAAGCCCTGTTTAAATAAGTCCAATGGTGCAGGAACTACTGGGCTTTGGAGTTCTGAATGTTTGCGATTGTTCAAACAAACTTCTGTCCTGTATGTCTCCTTTACATTCATTCATGACATCCATTCAGACACCAGGGTCATGCAACAGTCAATACAAAACACAACACCATATCATGGTGTTGTGTTTTGTATTTTTCCCCCAGCGTGAAAAGTGCATCTCAAACATTGCCATTTTCGGTCCAATTTTTAGGCAAACAAAAAGATTTGCAACAGAAAGCAAGGGTGCTTATTAACAGGAGATACACTACTACTGATACTGCTATAATATAATAATATTTGACAAATATAGGAATTCAAAAGAGAAGTGTCTTGCTGACCTTCAGAGCGTCAGTCAGCTCCTTCAGAACAGCTCTGGTCAACCTGTTTCCGTTCAGTGCCAGGGTTTCCAGGTGTGGCAGGGCGGCCAGCGTGGGCAGGAGCAGGAGGAACGCCTCGTCGGTCAGCTCGGTGAAGCCCAGCTCCAGGCTGACCACGATGGACGCGTGCCGCTGGAGGTGTGCACACAGACGCTCCATGTCCCGGGCCGCCAGAGGAATACCGGACAGATCCAACGCCCCGCTGGACAGAGGGGCCGTCAGCACCGCCTTTAAACTGGAGATGGACACATGAACAAGTATTAGAGCCAATATGCTTTTAAGATTGTTGGTTCGTATGGAAGCAAATAGCTAACATCACACATTTTGCCACCTCCAAAAATCACATAAAGGTCAAACTTCACTTCACACTTTTCAAAGTTACAGCACGGCAACAAGGTGATGTTTCCGTTTCCATGTTTGCGTCCATTGGCTGTAATTTATTTTCTGTGACAAGCCCAGTACACAATGCATGAAACAATAGGTTGCTTTGCTAACTTCCCTCTAAATGTTACACCTTGAGCCAACACATAGTTCCAACCGGTAATATCCATTCCATAAAATGTTTTTTTTTTGTCAGTAAATTTCGGTGCTGTAATGTCATGCGAATAGGATGTAGATCCGCCATGAGAGGAATAGTTTGACATTTTGGGAAATAGGCTTTCTTTCCAAGTATTAGATGAGGACATCAGTATCACTCTCATATCTGTCTGTTCAGCTAAGCTTATCACAAAGGCTGGAAACAGCTAGCCTGGCTCCGTCATCAGGCTCATGAGCATGTTTGTGTGGTATTGATCTTCTCATCTGACTTTGACAAGAAATTGTATTTCCTAAAATATCAAAGTAAAAAAACTTCCATGCGCCAAACTACAATGCTCCACGTACCCACTCTTGCACATACAGCGCTGCCTCTAGTGGCCGCAGCCATTATGACGAGAGTAAAGGAGGAAGTCAGGTGATGTAGCATAAAGAGCGACAATGTCCATGCAGGGAGGATGTTGAGGTGAATAGATGTTAGACCGCTGTTTGTGTCGTGTGTGGAACCACAACATTGTTAATGTTGACTTATTTTAACTTACGTATGTGAGCCTAAGTTAGCTAAATCTTCAGGTATATTAGCAACTTCACACCAAAATCTAAAAGCCCTGTGGTGAACCATACTGTGGCGGTAAAGAGTGAACGCAAAAAAAAGCACACTGCGTGAGGTAATGTGCACAGAAATTATGCATTGTACCTGGCAGCTAATAGAAGCTACATAAACGCACACTTGAGAAACACAAACATGGCAGCGCTGAAGACAAACAGACACTCAGGGATTTAGGGCTTAAGAAAGTGAAGTTTGGGGAATGAAAAATGGCTGTTGAGCAATGAAACACTTAAAACTATGCTCTCCAACCACATAGTTCGAGCTAAAAATAAACCCAGTGGGGCGCCTGGATTTGGCACGGAATTAAGTGAGCGGAGCACAAAAGGACTGATCTGGGTTCTGGTCCATAAAAAAAAGAAAGAGATCCGAGATGAGAAGTTCTTTTTTTCTAGCTTACAATACTTGTGGACATGATGGCCAAGGTAGATTATCACCCACAAATAACAGTGATGCGAGTGAGTTTTGGACACACACACACACACACACACACACGCACACACACGCACAAAGCAGGCTACTTCGTTAAGGATTAAACCGCCAGCAGTAAATCTGCTTCGACTATACCAGACAACTACCTGATGGATTGGCATGACAGTTTGTACGGACATTCATGGTTCCTCGAGGATGAATCCTAATGACTGTGGTGATCCTCTGACTGTTCTTCTACCGTCACCATGAGGCTGACATTTGTGGTTTCGAGTGAAATGTCTCGACAACTATTTGATTGATTGCCATGAAATTTGGTAGAGACATTCATGTTTCTCTCAGTATGAATTGTAACTTTGTGGGTTCTCTGACATTTTCATCTAGCTGCATCAACAAGTCAAAAAGTTTAATTTTGCACTTTATTTTCAGGGCTAAATTGCTAATGCTAGCATGTTTACTTGCTGAACTAAGATTCAGTGGTGGTTAACAGCATATCTGCTAAATATCAACATGTTAGCATTGTTATTATTGTTTGTTTGCAGCCTTTTCTTTTAAAAGTGTTGCTTTGGGCATTGTTGTGCCTCCATTAAAAATAGTAGAGCTGATAGGAAAATGTAAAGACTGTTTATTAACTAAAACGTCGACTAAAACTAGAATAAAACTATGAAGGACAAAAAGGACTAGAATGTGTTATGTGTGCACTGAGACACAGCTCGGGTTTACAAAGGGACACATTACTTACTCCACACTACCAGTGACTGTGGCCCATGTGACATCCTGTTAAAAGCACGTCTGGATCGCTCTCATCTGGTTTATGCTCCTTTCACATAACTTTTGTGTTTTTCTATTAAGGACATTCCTCTCTGGGATGGGATTTGAAAAAGTCTCTCATGAACTACAGTCAGTGACCTCAAGAGACCTCAACATGTCGCTGCACTTTATTTAGCAACCACTTACAACTCCAGTTCAAATGTGAACAAAACTAGACCTCTGGCAAAAGAAGTCTAAAAATAGTCATAAATCCATATTTTTGTTTAAGTAGGTTCCAATAAATACCTCAAATTATTTATTTTCAAATCAAATCAAAGTGGGCTTTACAGACTGTACATGATACGACACCCTCTGTCCTCAGACCCTCGCACCGCACAAGGAAAAACTCCCTAAAAGAAACCCCACAATTAAAGGGGGAAATATGTTATAAACCTCAGGGAGAGACTGAGGAGGATCTCTCTCCCAGGACGGACAGACTGTAATAGGTGACGTGTGTGCAGAACAAACAACATAGTAAAAATACAACACAGACAATCAATGTGACAGAAATTATGATGTGATTGTGTATTAAAAAGATGGATCCAGGAGGATGTCAATAAAAAGCTCCAAAAAATAAATATATTAGCGTGAGCGTCAGGCAGGACCAGGGCAACAGGTGCAGCCACAATTCATGATCGTTAGTGTCTCCACCTGTGTCTCGTTATCCCCTCCCACTTCCTGGTGTATATATTTTGTGTTGTTTGTCACGTGTTGCCAGTTCGTCTTCGTTCATTCATGTCGAGAGTTCCAACGTAGTTCCAGTTTCCCAAGTTCCTGTTGCCGTGACCTGACTCCGTCTTCGCCTGATCCCTACCTGTTTTGCCGCTACGCTGAGGACCTACTTGTGCATCGACCCTGTTTCTGTGACCCACCTCTGCCCTTGGACTTTCCCTGCATGTTCTGTATGTCCTGCTGTGTACCAGTGTATCTACTTTACCCAGTAAAGTATATTGTCATCATCATCGTTCTGATTCTGAGTCGTGCTATTGAGTCTCTCTCTCCGTGTGTACTGGTCGTACCGTTACATTAGTAAAGAGGAAAGTCTTTAGTCTGCTCTTAAATGTGGAGAGGGTGTCTGCCTCTCGAACACAGACTGGAAGCTGGTTCCACAGTAGAGGAGCTTGATAGCTGAAGGCTCTTTGTAAGCTTGTTTTAAGCTGCTGCAAAGCACACCTTTTTATTCTCCAGTTGTTACTCGTAGTCATTTTTAATTACTAATTTAACATTGATTTATAGCAGCTTTAAATAAGGACATGATAATTACCTTAAGGTGCAGATAAATATTCCCATTAAAGAATAAATATGGTGATATTTAACACAATCCCAATCAAAACTAACAAGTTGACCCTACTAATAAGTATTAACTGTGTTATCTATCTATCTATATCAGTATCTGTACAGTCAGAAATGTATGAGATAGAAAAACGTAGTGCTGGTTTTGTTCTTTAGGGACAATAAGACAAATATAGAACATGAACAGAAGTACTCTTGGCTAACTGAGGCACAACACATGAAAAGGCAACATTTGTATGTCAATAACCATTGTACATAGTCCCTTACAAATATATAATCTGTATCATAATAACTGGTCCATTTTCTAAGGGTTGATCACCTGTTTCCCACACATTTTGTATTTTTTTCCTAACTGTTGTCCGGTTTCGGAACTTTAACCCTTTCACGGTAAGTTTTCAGCTCATGATAGTTAAATGTCACAATTTCATCGCCTAAAAATGTCTTGGATCATTGTTGGGTTGTACTTGGCTCCACCGTCTCGTGTCATTCCTGGTTCCAAAAAAATCAAGATGTCGACGGCCAAAACACCAAACTTTGAAACTGTAATCACAAACCAATGGGTGACGTCAAGTTGACTGAGTCCACTTCTACAGTCTAGGAGTTGTTGTTTTTCACTAAAACTTTGCCACAAGTTGCACAAGCAAATGCAAATGATCTGACAAAAAAACCTCGAGTGGCTGATGAGGCTCTCACTGGGTAAGTAGTCTGAAACCACTTCCCACAGAGACCCTGGAGGTCTGTGGACCAACCCAACTCTACGTAGCAGCCCATTAGTGAAAGTGTGCTAATTAGTTAACAGTCTGGGACAGCAATGCCCTCGGCTCTCCATGGTGGTTTGAGACCACTGACAGCTTCCCCCCCCCATGCTCTGGGTGTTTGTCTGCACTTTATAGAAAAAGAGGCGGACGTGATTCCACAAAAGTAAAATCGCACACATCTCGTCTGATGTGCCACACATGGGGAAATGTTTCTTTCCCATGTTTCACCCCTTCCCTCTCTCTTCATCCAGGCAATCTACCACTTTACTCCAGCCACACCCCACCCTCCTCAGTTTAAGGCAATAAACAACATTAGGCAAGAGTAGTTGTGTGCAAAAAAAAAAAAAGCAGATGAGACTGACAGAGCTCATGATGTATTTGGCTTCAGACCAGAATCCCACGCTACAGAGAGAGAGACCCTCCTCCCGAACTGAGGTCACCCACCCCTGTTTGGACAATAACCAGCAGGGAGGTGGAACAGAGGGCTGGGTACTGTATGTCATCTGAGGCATTTAGATGGGTCATCATTCATGGGTATAAACTGGGACTTGTTATTCTTTTTATATTATTTTTATACTTTGCAGATGATCATAAGTTGGTTGCTGTTGCTAAGCCTGTCAGGCTTTCTATTGTAGCACAGCACGTCCGTCAATCTGAGAAAGAAAAATGTGCCTCGATAAAGCCATTTCTCACCAGTACAAAGAACAAAAACCTATCCAGACAGAGAATGTCTAAAGGACTAGCCCCGTTAGCATATCAAGCACATTATCATCTTCATCGTATCCTGCTGGGCGATCTCAAACCATATACTGTCCTTTATTTGGTTGTTGAGGTAGTCGATTGTCGTACGTTATTGGGTGTTGAGAAGGGGACAGTCCATTATTCCAAAACACCAAAAGTCCGAAAATGGCATACGGCTACATATTATGCAGAGTGAATAATCTGTTCGAACAAATGATTTCATTGGTCAGAAATATATTTCTATTGGCAGAAATCGAAGCCTGTTTTTCCCCTGCACAAATGGAAATTGAATCCTCTTTTTTTAATGTTCACACACGTACACAGCGCACACAGAGAAACTTAGGACTGCATGAACCCATCCTAGCATTAGGAGCAGTGGGCAGCTATTATATTATCAGCGTCCGGGGAGCATTGTGGGGGTCCGGTGCCTTGCTCAAGGGCACCTCAGCAGTGCCCAGGAGGTGAACTGCTACATCTCAAAGTACTTTTTTATTTTATTAAATTTTTTAATGTTTCATTAAATGTCTCATGGGTGTGCAAGCGTTTTTTAAGAACCCACAAAATCAGTTTCTCATACATTTCTGTGCAAAAAATCTGTGCTTTTAATCTTCGCGTTGCGTAGTCTAAACGTGATCCTGGTAATGATCTCAAAATAAATTTGGATTTTTTCAATAATTCCTTTTCTGGGAACATCTCTATAGAATTGAACCTAAACATCTATCACGTCTTGTTGCTCATCACAGCCACACGTCTACCTGTGTTGTAATAAAAAATGTGGAGTGCCAGGCGGTTTGGAAGGAGACACCAGGGGAGGACTGGCAGGAACCGGGAAGTTTTAATTGATCTACCATTTTTTATGGGAACTGTATGAACTGTTCTTCAATGCAAACATCTCCAACTCACCTGTGGATTTACGCTGCAGTATATTTTACAACAATGCTCATAGTTGAAGCTAGACAGTGCGCAACATCACTCTAGTTAGAGACTACACATGGAACGGACACATGCTGCGTTCAGATGGCTGCCAGGAG
The DNA here is from genome assembly GCA_943590825.1 of Bovichtus diacanthus. NCBI lineage: Eukaryota > Metazoa > Chordata > Actinopteri > Perciformes > Bovichtidae > Bovichtus > Bovichtus diacanthus. Next base: position 22,058 of record CALSBV010010459.1, read on the forward strand.
TCTTTTAACTGCCTAGCTGGCATTAATGACTTCAATACAACTTTGTTTCTGTGCGGTTACATGTCAGCTGGTTGAAAGTCGAAAGACAATGAAACATGATTAAAGGGGTTTATGTGATCTTTAAAGAGCTTCACACGGCTGTGACTTCAGAGTCGGCCTGCTCTGATCAGGCGAGCAGCAGAAAATACATTTAGTAGGAGGACTAACTGATGTGTAGGTGACTGTAATCCCACATGCAGTAGAGCAGAACTGAGCCGCATACTGGAGAAGTTGTAGTTGCCTCAACGTCTGGGCACAAAAGTGGCTGCAATACTTCTGAGAGCTTGTGGGAATCTATATGTGTGACAAGCCATCCTCGTTTCAGAGTTTTGTCAGCTTGTCCAGGGAAGCTGACAAAGGTGTTCATCCCTTCTAGCTAAAATGTTTGAGTGAGCTTCACGGAGGACAGTCTGTCCAATCAGAACTACTTGTAGGCAGAAAATCATGGCACGAATAAACGCATTATTTTTATCTTAAGAAAACAACCTTGGCAGAGGTCTGCACTATTTTCGAGCGCCTGTCAAGTTCACCTTGTTGTCACTTTTCTCCCTTTGTTTCTGTCTTTGGTAGGAACACAAACTGTTCTGGTATGGCCGAACTGAGTCTGAGACTACGTCAGCATGCGTCCTACGTCCCTCCTTTTCTACCTGCGGTCATCCCTCGTCATTACCGTTCTTCAAGTTTTGCAAATCTGTGCACTTCATCTTCACCACAGCCCTGCAAACTGTCGGTTGGTTGGTTTGTGTACAACTCACAGAACTGGCCGTAAACAGGCAGGAGGTTGTGTGTCGCAAACTGCTGTAAAAACTCTAGTTGAGATCCTTAAACTCAAAATATATCGGCATATATCGGCATATCCGACAAGTCCTAATGGTTAAAATGCTACATTAAGAAAAAGGCCTTATTCAGAATATCCAAACGGAATATACTGTTAACATTACCCATATCTAATTCTGAATATTGTAATATTCAGAATAATAGTGGAACATTAGTGTGCATGCAAACGTAGTCAGTGAAAGCGTCAGAGAGCATGCAAGTGTGGTCGGAAGCTACTTGCATCATGAAGAAACAGTAACTGCTGTGTTATACTGGAGGGAAAAGATGGAACAGAAATGATCAGAATCATCCAGGCCCAATGTCTTCATGCTGATAGTCTGATGACCTACGCTCCTCTAATTATCACATTGGCGAATAATATCCTGTGAGTCATGAACTACTCCTCCAGTTATCCCCAGATATGTAGTCTGTACGAAGCCAAGGGGAACTCGTCACAGCGAGACGTTTCGTATCACATCTCTGAAAATGGCACTTTTGTCTCAGCTCTTCTTGGGTGCGTCACCAGGAGGCTTAACTAGCTCCATCCTTCTCTGTGTCTGTGTGTTGTCAGACTGCATTTCTGTACCTGTACCTCTACATATGAGCCATCCAGCCATATATATCCACACCGCTCTCCCCTCTCTGCTGCCTGATCTCTTCCTCCTCCTCCCACTTGTTTCCTGAAACAGACTCACGAGGTCAATCTAGGTGAAAGTGACTACGTGCCACCGGCTGCATCCTCTTCACACATAGAATGTCCATAAATGAAGGTGGGGGAGAAGAATATGGCTTCAAATGCTGTCCTTATTCCTCCTCTCCCTGCCTGCCTGTGTTTCTGTCTCGCCCCAAAGAACATTTATCACCCAGTCAACTGGTGTGTGTGCACACCGAAGACGGCGGATCTCCTTGTGCCTCCTCCTTCCTCCTGTCCTGTTCTGTGACAGACAAGGTGAGAAAACACCTCCTCCCTCTCCTCCTGTGCAACAAGCTTTATACAGGTAGCATGGAGGGTGTGAGCGGTTATGTTTGTCTGCCTGACTGTCGACCCCCAGTAGACGAGCAGGAGGAACATTCCATGTGAGATGCAGGACTTCTCTCTGTATGCATGGACAGCTGTCAACAATGAAACCAATTCTGGATGTTGGTGAAACAGCTTCAGAATTCAATAAATAACATTTTACTGTATCTTTGTAAAGTGTAATTGTCAGTAGCGTTTGATAACAATTTTGATTGATGTCATTTTGTGTTAGTATAAAATGGTTAAGTATGTTGATCTCTTCTACAATAGCTGATAAAAAACAGCATCAAGGCTGCAACTAACGAATATTTCCATTATCGATTAATGTGCCAAATTATTTTCTCTATTAAACAATCAGTCATAATGTTCCGGCATTTCTAGTCGATCAGCTAATTGATAATCAAATAATGGTTGCAGCTTTAAACAGTAGAATATAAAGAATATTATATACTGTATACAATTAGTTTGTAGTTTGGAATTAGGGCGCCGTCATCTTGTGCTGATGTTTTTCTGCCCCCTTAGTGGTCAACAATAGTTGAATTCATCTTTAAGTGCAGCATACTCTGAGCAAGCAGCAACCAGCAGGTCTGAAAAGTGAAACCAAGTTTAAGTATCTTAAAGGAGGATTCTTTCTAATGGCAAGAAGGGGGCGACTCCATTTGTTGCAAAAATAAGTCTGATTGTATAGAAGTCTATGAGAAAATGACCCTACTTCTCACTTTTACCTCAGCAAACACTTTCCTAATGACTTTATGGTCTCAAGTCTTCTGATGGTCCCTCTTAGGTTAGAAGACACGTATGTTTTAGGGCGTGGCTACCTTGTGATTGAGAGGTCGCTACCACGTTGTGTGTTTTTTCATCTTGGATCTTTAACCCTTTCCCAGGTTGTTTTTCACTTCATGAAAGTTATTTTGTAACATTTTGGTCACTTAAAAATGTCTTATTCAACATTAGGTTGCACTTAGCTCCACCCTGTCGTGTCACTTCTGGTTCCAAAAAACCAAGATGTCGATGGTCAAAATGCCAAACTCAAGGCGATAGTCCACAAACCAGTGGGCGACGTTACGATAGCTACGTCCACTTGGTTTATACTGTCTATGACTCGGAGCTGTTCCCACCAATAGAGCACCTGACCAGAAGCAGGAGACTGAGCCACTTTATTCATAGTAACATAAAACCTGTGTAAAAATGTTACATTTACATTTTACACCAAACTTCTATGTTAAAGAAAATGATTTCCGACGCTGTCTAAATCGTCATCTTTTAGCTGAATAATTTGAAGATTTGAAAAAATAGTTGGCTTCTATTTAGTTATTCAGCTACAAAATACAGCAGGAACAATCAAGAGTGACTCTGTACAATGTGTCTTTATCTGTGTCAGGCAGCAGCGCAGCTCAGTGGGTAATACCATTATTCACACAGCTACAAGAGGTCACTGGTCCACTGGGAATAAATATGAGTCACACTGAGGCACAAACAAATGACGGTGTTGTGTTGAGGAGGAGGCTGGAGATGGCAAACCATCAGTCCTTCTTTATCTTATTCAAATGGTCCTTATGAATTCATATTCCACCATGCCAATGCATTCAAAGTAGATGAGTGATGTGGCCCGATGTCACCGTTACAGCAGGGAGCTTTACATCTTGGACAAATACAGCAAAGGTTACATTTGAATTTATTTTCTTCCCCGCAATACTTAATATGACTCCTGCATATGAGTCTTGCATAATGCAAGAATGATAATTTTTCGAAAGAGGCATAAGAGCAGACAGCCCTCAGTTGTTCAGTTGTACATGTTGAAGCGAGAAGGCAGCGGTGGGATTAAACACATCTGTTGACAGTTATTTTTATTTATTTTTCTAAGCCCTGTATGAGCAGATCATTCAAACTGATCAAAAGCGTAATCCACCGAAATCACCTCTTCTACGGAATCTTTCCTCACGGTCGCAATCTCATATATTTTTAAAAACGGGTGTTTTTATTGTTGTCGTTGTTCTCCTCAGTGTGCTATGAACACATTTATTGTAAAGCCAGCAACAGCCTGAGGGTAACTACGCTGCTCAGAGAGGGAAGGCACAAGTGTATAATTAGTAGGGGGGAGAATTATCCAGAGGACGCGTCAGAGGAAAGAGAAAAAAGATGCGGATTAAAATTTCAAAAAGGAAGAGGAAGAAAATAAATCCAAGTGCTTTTGAAGTGCACTTGGATTTACCTTCCAGTATGTAAGTTATAGCCTGCATTAGTATTTGAAGATTGAAGTTTCCCCACTCCAACTCATTTTGAAAACTGCTAGCGGTGTGTTCTCAAAACAGACGTACATGTCTTCAAGTGAAGCCAAAGAAGAGGGACTGAAAACTTGAGGATGAATATTCATTCAGCTGCTTCTGTTATGCACAACAATATAGGTCTACTTGCTCTGCGGATGTCAGGCCAGAAGGAGAAAAAGGGCTCTCGCACTGAAGGAAGTAGCAAGACACATATTAAAAAACACAGGAAACAAATCAAATGGGCAATGATAGACATAGAGAGGGATTTACAGTGATAACTAGAAAAGTGCACCCAGTAGAGTGCAGAGAATTGCTAGGTGTGTATCTCTCTCCCTGGTCATTGGCTGTTATTCCCACAGCGTTCACCTCCCCTTCCGCTATCTATTTCACAAGGGCATGTCAGTGTTTGAGCCACGACGGAGACCAAAATGTGGCCTGCAACAGCAAAATAATCTTCATATATATTATTCATCATTTTTTCCCCCTCAGACTGGCATTTAAACATGTCTTTGTTCACATTGTTTAGGCCAAATGACATGCTGCATGCTCGTGTGGAGCTGTATGCCTGCCTTAGAAAGTGGAAAAGCTGATTTGATGTTTGTATATCAACCAGAAACCACAGACATGAACCCAACATCATCATCTTTACGTCCTTTGTGAAACTTCCTGCACACTACCTAAACACCGGCAAACAGCACACAGACAAAGTGAGGAACTAGCCGGTAAACATAATGGAGCATTACGTAGCTAAAGATGAGGAATTATGTATTTTCCTCAGGAGTTGGTGGCGAGTAAAACAGAGCTAAAAGGCATAAACATACATGAATGTGAATGTTGCTCGGTCTTAGCTGGATGTGTAAATAGGCAACTATATGCTAACATGACAACCATATCAACTTAAATATAATATAATGCTGTCAATGCTGTGTTTACAACTTGTTTCTGCTGCCCCCAGGTGGTCAATTATTGTAGGTTGTTTTAACGCTGTCATTGGAGGGTTTGGATACAAAATGTTTACATCGAAAGACAAGTTGCGGGGCTACGCAGGGAAGCCAACCGGCCGCGCCATTGGCCATTGACAGCCAGCTCTCTTTTATGAGGATGCTCTGCAGTAGCTTCTACTTTCCACAGTCAAGGTGTTTCCGCTGCTGTGCGTCAGTAGGCAGTCGTTAAGCTTCCACTGCCTCGCCATGCTCTCATCAACCAAGCTGACCAGCGTAAGGAAACCCTTGTAGGAGGTTCACAACAAAAGCAGCAGGGTACTGGCTGGAAAATCAATGACTGATTCTCTGTCTGACAGATTCGGGGAAATCATGCAGGTTCTTAATATGTTGCTGAAAAGTGGCTTTAGGTTGTGATAATATCGAATGTTTGCTGAGTATCAGCCATCAGCTGCTTCACATTGAAATGGTGGCTCATGCTGGTGAGACCCTGCATTCACCTGAACAGGCTCCTTAATTCTTCATGTCCCACACAGACACAAAAGTGTATATATATTTCAGGGCTAATATCCTAAGCTTGGTTAGGCAGACAGTAAGAGAAGGAAAATAACAATAATAATAATAATTATTATTATTATTATTATTATTCACGGAGATCATTAGTTGTGTGTGTGTTTGTGTGTGTGTGTGTGTGTGTGTGTGTGTGTGTGTGTTATGAGTTTCCATGGCAAACAATGTTGTGGTCAAGCAAAACCTCAGCAAGACCTTATCATTTCCCTTCCAACCTCATGAAAATGAAACGAGGCATTTAGAAAGATAGATGATGCAAGACCCAGAGGCGGCAGGCAGGCAGACAGACAGACAGACAGACAGACAGACAGGCAGGCAGGCAGGCAGACAGGCAGGCAGGCAGGCAGGCAGACAGACTTGTCTCCAACTGCTTCTCCGTCTCCCGTCTCGCTCCTTATACCCAGAATACGACTTCAATCAAACACAGCTGATAGGAAAATAAAGCACATTTCTTCTTCAGGAGAAATGTCTCATCCTCCTGCTGCTAAATGTGACCCTGCCCTGAGAATATATGCTGTCACATTGCTTACCTCACACTTTTCTCTGCATGGGTCTCAGACCTCTGTTGTAAAGCAGAGCGGAGACATTCAGCTGTGCAGCTGCCTCATTTCCAACCAGCGAGTGGGCTTGTTGAGCACACTGAAGGGAGCCGTTCTAAATCAGCCAGACAACGGACAGTAAACCTTGTTAATCCTGCTTTGTCTCCATGATTCACAGTCACAACTACTCTGGTTGAATAGACAACAGCAAGGTGCAGGCCAGTTGATTAACATGTGATATATGCTCCTTAAGTGTCTTTGTCTGATTTTGATCACCGTGATCTCAGGACAAAGTTCGAATCAGATCCGGAGCTACCGGGCCCAGCTCGGTCTGACCACGCCCGCTTCTCTGTCCAACACACTCTCAGGGATGTGAGACTTCAATCTGGGAGTTTGAGAGCAAATGGAGAGTATTATTATTTTTGTTTTTTATGTCTTCAGCCAAAGGACACAAATTATACTGAAATGCTGTTTGTTTTGCAGAAGACAGCAATTCATCCTGCAGGGGTTCACAGCGTGGGGGTCGTCAAAGCTTCACAGGGGGGTCGCAAGGCCTTCCTTATTTTAAGGGTTGTTAGAAACCTTGTCATTTATTTTTAAATGTATCTCTGGATTTCATTCATTTCTGTGAAGAAAACTAAATTAAATTGTTATTTTTTAAGTTTTGATTATTATTTAAGATATACACTTCTTTTATTTCTCTGGGGATAAGGGCACAGTGAAGAACACAAGCTGCTGTGTTCACAGAGCCTCCCTCTCTGCCAAACAGCCAACAGAACTACAGCCAAGCGCCAGAACCAAGTAGACACTGAATTAGTCAAAAAAGAATGTATGATTGGTTAAAAAACAAAAAACAAAATGTAATAAAATTTCCTAAAAAATAACAGGAAATTTGAAAATTCGTAACCTGATGCAATATTAACAGGAAATAATCTGCTCAAAATACATCGAAATCGCTCGTTTTACATAATCTAGGAAGTATTTGCATACTAGTAAGCAAGTTAGCTATGTAGTCATTTCCACCTTCTGCATCGTTTTCTTTATTCTTCCAAAAACAGATATAAGTCAATGTTTCTGGGGAGTGCACAACTTTCTGAAAAGGAGATGCTATTGAGTCCAAGAGAATGTGGTTCTGCAACACAGAGATGATCCCAGACACACATCCTAAAGTCAAACGAAAGAAAGAAAATACTGATTTTAGGAGTTTGTCCGAGTGGACATTTCCCTCAGTGGCTCAAATGGCATTCATTGCATGCTTAAAAAGGACACTAGGGCTGTCTATTATTTATTTTTTCCGAAATCAAGTTCAGCGTTTTCACAGTCAAAGAGTATTCATTCGAAACAAATCGAATGTATGTAATCCAAATTCTCTGTTATGTTTTGGATAGTTGTAATTGCGTATTACCCTGTGAGAGAGAGAGAGAGAGAGACAGAGAGAGAGACAGATAGAGGGCAAGAGTGAGGGATTGTGTGAGAGAGAGAGAGAGAGAGAGAGAGAGAGAGAGAGAGGGGTACAATTACACTCGTCTATTTAAAGCACTCATTGCTGACAAAAGAACGTCACGAGTGATGAGATGACGGACATCATCGCTCCTGTGGAAGCTTTCGTGCCCTTATGATTCGATCAGGTTTGGATGACTCATGCAGCCCCAGTATTCTCTCCCGGTTTATGTTTGTTTTTGACTTCACAAATACATTGCTAATCAAAGTCCACGCAGGGAGGCGGTCGGGGTGGACGGGTCCAACAAAGACAGAACTTTCACCCAGGAGAGCGCTGTTTGTGTCCCGTGGGAGGCAAAAAGTCAATGGTTTTGGTCTCTACAGCTAATTTCCCGATTGATGAAATCTGTACGTCAGGTACATTTTCCAAGTGTGTGCGTGTGTGTGTGTGTGTAGGGAGGGCATTAATGGCGTGTGTTCCTTGCAAAAAAGATAATACAATCTCATATGTTCTGAGACTCCTCCGCCGGATCATTGTGGCTGCAGTTCATGACAGCCTGAAGTGCCGATTGCAGCTCCGCATTGATTAAATCTCATCCACCAGTCCAGAATTAGTTAAGACAATTACCAAAATCATTTCCGTTTCCATCCCCAGCTATCGTTTGATCCCATTAGAGGTGATGCCCTGCTTTTACAGCAATTGCTTGAGCTCGCCATTCGATGAAACAAAAGCAACCTATCATTTGTGTTGACTGTGAAGGCACTCACACAAAGCCAAACACACTCATCGGGGATCCAATCTTATGGCCGTATTGAATTGTTATTTCCCCCTCTACACTCGTGCATTTGTCTGCAAACAGTTTGAAGAGGAGGAGACACCTGGTGTTCATGCTAACAGCTGAGGAGAATAGATTTTCATTTCCTACTGATCCTGCTTTCACACATCAGTGGGAATCCTTTCTCCAAACGTGTCCTTTAGAATTAAACTGAAAATGGTGCTTATGGACACAAATGTGTTTGTATTGTAACTATTTTCCATGTTGTTACTGATAGAAAAACTCACCTTTTTCAGTGCCTGTGAACATACATCTGGGTATCTGGACCAAGCCACAAACTGCGAAATAAGACAACCCTGTGGGCTGTCTGGGTCAGAAAAGATTTGATTCAACAAGCCTTTGATGAGCCCTTCCTATGTTCTGGCATTTTTGTCTACATATATTTTTGAATGTGACACATGAGACGAGTTGAGCTCAACAGGGGTTCAGGTGAGGCCCGCATCCTCTCTCTGATGTCAGCATACCATTACGTTTAATTCAGTACACGTTGCCGCCTGTTAGTACCTGGTGTAGCCGTAAGCCTCAGAGTTCTCCACCAATTCATCATTGAACTCCTACAACATTGTTGGACTCACGATGGAGACTGTAAAGAAAAAGGATGAGAATTGAGGATGCAAAACCAGAGATATAGTCTTTTTTATTCCACGCGTCCTCTTTCTTACATTGCCCCCAATGCAACATCCGAATCTCGGTTGTAGATGTGTGGAGGTGGTGTGTTATGGTAGTAGCAGAGCAGGTAGCCTGGAGCTGCTAGCTTCAAGGGGTGTCCCCGATTAAGAATATACATATTCGAATCTGATTGGTCAAGTCTTGCCTATCGTCGACTGATCTTCGAATCATGTTTTTTCGAAGGTTTTTCCTTTTTAAATACATTTTTGAGTAAAAAAAAAAAAAAAAAAAGTGCATCTGTGGAAGGTGTTTTACATTTACAGATGACACATTTACACACAGATTGTAGATCTGTTCACACAAACAGTATTGAGACACATCTCCATAACAGACGGAAGGGAAACGACTGCGCTGACTTCTTATGCTCCAATTAATTAATATAATATAAAATAAATCAATCTTCAAGATGCTTCTCTGCTGGTCGCGTCAATTTGGCGACTCAGTCTACATGGTGATTTACTCACGCACACCAAAGACAATTCACATTTCAATTCTTTATACTTTTCCACACTAATTGGTGGATTTCCCCTTTAATTATTTCAGTAAAAAGTAACAACCACAGTCTATGGTAAAGTAATCTGTATACGACCAAAACCAAGCACTTCATTCTCTGCTCCCCTAGACATTACTACGTTATATCTTTACAGAGCAAATAGTTGTTTGTTGCTTTATTGATATTCTGAATATTGCTTATAGAACATTAAAGGAGGCAGATGCTTCAGCTTCACTGGAACTGCAAGTTGAATGCAGTGTTTTGCGTGCGTAAAGTATTTAATATTGAGAACAGCTGTCTGAAGTTTGAAGATAATTCTTTGCCGGCTGTGCTCCACAGAGCAGGAGACGCTTTTCAGGACCGAATTGGAAACTGTGTAATACTGCAGTATATGTCAAATCCATCCGAATCACCATTTTCATTTGGCTGCAGAGCGTCAAAACAAGGTTTCCGCATAATGCAGGTGCAAAGTGCAAAAGAGGAGAGAAAGCAAACTGCGATGCAAAGTATTCACTTTACACACAAAATGACATCCACAGCTCACATAGAAAAACTTCAGATACCACATTTAGTTGCGTGATCGGTACTGGAAGTCATACTGAAAGCCAGACAATTTAATGCAACTAAAAATACAACTCAGGCAGTAATGTATGCATAAAGACGGTGACTGTTTGATAGTGAGAGGGAGACAAAAGGCAAAGAGAGACACTGTAGGTGGCACGGAAGGAAGCGATTTCATCTCCAACTGTGTCTGTGTGACGGCGAGAAAATAAAAGAGTGGAGACATCAGTGGATTTTTCCATGGCACCCAAAGGGGCAGCAGATGATGACACATTGGTGACACACTGGGACGTTAACAAAAACAGAAGACATACTGTACCACAGCCACACACACACAGAGACACTCAGAGACACTCAGAGACACTCACCAGGCCTGAGGTTTCCTCTTGAGCAGGCCCTGTCTCCTCCACTGAGAGTGGGGGCTGAGATGGTAGGTCAGCTGGCGACAAACCTTCTCCATCGCCCCAAGAGAGTCGCCCTCCTGTTGGACACACAGGGATAGAGACGCAAACAGCTCCATTACACGGGGATGTCAGGTGATGAGAAAAACACGCTTCTGTTGGAGGATTCACCAGTGCAGCAGAAAATCCATTCCTTTCTGTGTTGTCTGGGAAAGAATCATTACAGGTGTGTGGTTGAGTTCAAAATGGAGGCCGAGTTCGAAGATGGGTGTGGTCCGAGCAAGTACGGGAAGAGGCCATTGACCCTAACCTTACTTTACTCCCCGATTTGGCATTGTGGTTGGTGTGATCTGCAAGATGGCTTTATTGTAAAATCACTCTTTGAAATTATATCTCTTGACTTTTGCACAGTGTTTATTGTTATGCACCAAATCACCAAGACAAATTCCTTGTATGTGCAAACCTAAGTGGCAATGAATATAATCTGATTCTGACTAAATTGAAAGTGTGTTATAGTGTATACAGTGACATGTATTTTGCATGCAGGTATTTATGGTACAGGGTTTTGACGCCGTCAGTCAAAAGCTTTACAGTAAACAATTTGCAGAGTTAGAGGGGGAAATGGATGAGGGGGAGGGGGGGTGTCACGTTGGACACGACATCATGACAGAATAACACAGAGCAGTGAAGTGTTACAGCAGCAACATACAGGAGGGGATATCATCAAAGGATGTGAGGACCAATGGAGCAAAGAATTAGCCAACAGAAAGTTTTTTTGATTTGAAAGACACACAGATAAAGTACACACACACACAAACAAACGCGCACACGCACACGCACACGGTGAAGCTGGGGAATTCACCGCTACATGCTGCATTGATTGGCTGCCTCCATAATCACCCTCTATTTGCTGCCTAGTATGCCGCACTTTGTGCCCAGTGTTTTCGTCTGCTCGTGCTCCATGCAGTGCACTTAAACACGATTAAACATGACGTGAAAAATGTTCTGTACAAAGCATATGCACACGACATTCCCCACAGTTAAGTTATCCTCATAGTTATCCTATGGTGAAGGGAAGAAGTGACATCAACGAAGACGTTCAGTTCCCTAAACTGTGAGCTAACACATTGTTGTTAACGTCAGTCAGTGTGTGTGTGTGTGTGTGTGTGTGTCTATGTATTTTTTGCTTGGTAAAATACTGAAGGGCAGAAGTTGGATAGTAAAGCAGAAAAACAATCTTCTAGCCGACAGCGTTTGTTAAAGTGAATGAATTGATACCCGGAGGGAAGCGGAGATAGAGTGCTGCCACCGCCTCGGCTGCCAAACGAATTTCTCATTTTTCCATTGAAATGAAGCGATAATGATTGCCGTAGAGAAACTGTGAAGATGTTCCTGCAAATGTGTCTGTGTGGCCCGCCGTTTCAAAGCAGTTGAGGACACATCGTATTTATTGTGTAAATTTCGCACTTTGACAATCAGGGTGAAAGAACTCATTTTCAAAATTGTTCATATTCTCACTTACTTGTCTCACTGCTCTGCTAACTTTTCTCTCTCTTTCGCTCTCTCTCTCTCTCTATATATATATATATATATTCATATATATTTATAAATTTGATACAGATTTGATTTATAATAGTGCCTCAAATGACTTGTGTGAAATGTGAAAGTGATCGATTGCGGAGACAAACTCAAACAGAACATTTCTTTTCAATTGTGACCGGCATGAACCAAGTTGCATTTAAAATAGAAAGCATAGAATAAGGTGAAGCTCCTGATGCACAGGCCTTTTTCTTATGACACTCTTACTTCTTGCAGCAGGAAAATCACATCTCCGCAATTCTCTGTACATGAAGCACACTGTATCCAAAGGTCTCTGCACACGATTCATATCCAACACATTTGACAGAACCTTACTGTAAATCCAGTTGCTATATTTTTATTTGTATTATGATAACTGAAGTACCTGATTCATCTTGTTCTGTTTCCTTTCTTTCTTTTTCATTTTCCTCACACGTGCACTCAAAAGCAAAAGGCGTGTTTACATGTAGGCTGCTTGGTGAGTTCTGTTTCTTATTCTCATGCCATGAAAAGCTTTCTGCTGTTTCACAGTTCCAGTTTCCCTTACAGGGTTGAGAAAGTCCTGTAAATCCTGGTCTGATGAAAAACTTTTACAGGACATGAAATATGCATGAATCTCAAGCTAAAAATACAATGTTCTTGTTGCAGAAACATTTACATTCTAAGGTTTTCCCTAGACAGAGCTGTATATATAGCTATATATATTATATTATATTAAATATATGATTGTATGATTGGAATATCGAGTTTGCACCACACTTTAGGGGTCAACATCTAAGCAATAACTGCTATTTTAGCAATATTTTTTATTATTTATTTTTTTTACATTTGAGAGCTAAATGGCTGTGGTTATCATCGGTGTAGTCTCCGTTGAGGCGTATCGATGTTGTGTTTTGTACCGACACTCTTGGCAACGTACAGTAAAGAGAGGTCTCATCACGTCAATAAAGCTTCTTGAGTTGCATTGTGTTGAAGTGAATGAGAAAGCGCTGGGGTCGATGAGAACAGCAGCTGCAGCATCCGGCCGGAGCCTCGTGGCTTCGCCGTGGCCTTTCTACATGTCACTGCATCCAGCTCTCACTAGCTCTCATCCCTTTCCCTCTCTTCTTCTCCTTTGTCTCTTCCCCTCAGTTGTCCTGCCTATCTCTCTCTTCCTCCCCTCGTCCCCCACGTTACATTATTGATACAGAACACATCTATGAATCTTTCTGGTCTCCAGAGAACCGATGACCTCTCCTCTGTCTCCATCTCTCTGTCTTATTTATCCTTCTGCTTCATCTCTGTTCACTCCCCTTAGGCCTGCTGATGAATTATTTTACACAGTACAAATGGAACCGTTACTTTAGTCGTATTTTTCACGGCATGCTCTGGTAAATTACGGCAAAACTGTTCCTCCACTCTGCAGATTAATTGTTTGGACAACTGGACCGTGCAGGGGAAGACCTGGCAGACAGCGGAGTCAGAATCATGGCTGGATCTGAGATCTCACTTGACGAGCTCTACAGGGTCGTAGACACCACGCAGGACATGGTTTCTGCTGTGTTTGGAGAGATTGTGGGTTGGTCGGGAGTCACCTTCGACAACTGAAAGTTACATAGGGGGTGGGACTTTTTAAAAGCAGTGTTTGTTGCACTCCACCCGTTTCAAATGGTATCAGCCCATTAAAATGCTGTTATCAGTTATCATCACTACCATTATAAAGCATCAGATTGACAAAATGGACAAGCTGCATCTACCAGCATGTTGTGAAACGGTCACAGTTTTAAACACGAGGTTAGCTTTGTGAACGGAAACCAAACTATTTGGTTAAGTTTAGGAAAATATCATGGTTTGGGCTATAAGTATTGTTGGTCACGTTAAGTACGGTAAGTTAACCTACGTTAATTAAGTCTTCTGGTTTCACACGGGACATGAACAACGGTCGCCGGGTTTGTTTGACGTACGCCTACGTCACTTGGCTTCCTCCTTTACTTCTGTCATAATTAGCCTACAGCGGCTATTAGAGGTCGCAGCCTGACAATTTTTTAAACCTCCCTACACTGATCCAGCTTACCAATAGATGGAAACGGCCTACTGAGCCAATAAGAAGTTAGAGTGGTGCCATACCACTATGCTCCCAATGACGACTGATAACAGCCATTTATTCGGCTGATCATATTCAAAGTGGTTGTGCACTCAATGCTGTTGGACCAAGCAAATTAAATATAAACAAAATATTTATTAACTTAAAAACTTAAATCCCCACGTACAAAATTAACATTTACAAAAACTGTAACTGTCGACCAAAACAAAAAAAACTTCACAAAACGTATGAACCAATGTATAATAATTTTTTTTTTTAAAAGTATACAATGATATAAAAGACGAATGAATAGACAGGTAGCTGTATCAAAAGGTAAACAAAGTAAATTACATTAGCTAAGCTAACAATGGATGAAAACAACTCCTGCAACTTAATTATCCAAAAATGTAAATTTATGAGCCACGCTCAATAGCGCAGCAAGCTATTCACATTTTTTAAGGAAAGCGAGCACACAGCTAACCGTGCTAGCAAGAAAAGAAAGCAGTAAATTAGCATTGAATTTTGGTATATTATGATGAAAATATTAGTGTTTGGAACACACTGAGCAGCGGACATGTGGATTATGCTGCAGGAGGGGTTTGTGAAGTTTCTATGGACACTTTATGGATACTATCAAGCTCCTCTACAGTGGAACCAGCTCCCAGTGTGTGTTCAAGAAGCAGACACCCTCCCCACATTTAAGAGCAGACTAAAGACTTTCCTCTTTGATAAAGCTTATAGTTAGGGCTGGCTCAGGTTTGCCTTGGACTAGCCCCTAGTTATGCTGCTATAGGCTTAGACTGTCGGGGGACTCACTCCTCTCCTCCTTTCCCTATCTTTCTCGCTCTCTTCCTCTCCCTCTCTATTTATATGCATTCATGTCCCTTAAATGCAGGTTACTAACTCTTCATCCGGGGCATCATCCCTGGAGTTTCTGTGTCTCTCATCTGGCAGGTTGCTACTATTAAAGGTTAAGTCTGGATCATGAATCGTGACTGCACCTGTTGCCCTGGTCCTGCCTGACACCAGGAGCCTTTATTAACATCCCCCTGGATCCATCTTTTTTATATACGATCGTATCAAGTTTTCTGTCGCATAGATTGTCTATGCTGTATTTTTAACTATGTTGTTTATTCTGTACACACACGTCACCTATTGCACGTCTGTCCGTCCTGGGAGAGGGATCCTCCTCAGTCTCTCCCTGAGGTTTCTTCCATATTTCCCCCTTTAATTGTGGGGTTTCTTTTAGGGAGTTTTTCCTTGTGCGGTGCGAGGGTCTGAGGACAGAGGGGGTCGTATCCTGTACAGTCTGTAAAGCCCACTGAGACAAATGTATAATTTTTGATATTGGGCTTTATAAATAAACTTGGATTTGATTTGACTTTGAGGCGAGGTCAGTGGAATCCATTATAACTGTTGCCGACCTCTAAGAAGTATAGTGCTACAAATTATTAAGCCTACAAGTAGTGCATTTTCGATACTCAAAACATGGTGTAACAACTGGTGTAATAAAAATTAAAGGTCACTACAATAGACAATGATAATAAAATTGGACTAATTATCAAAATGTCATGATCTAAAACTGGATTAAATTGCAGAGTAAAAACAAACTAGATGAGATGCAACAATGATCAAATTACTAAATACTAACTAATTCCTAAGAAAAAATGCAAAATGTAACACTGCTGTCAGCACTTGTAAATCAAAGGCGATAATAGTGCCTCAACAAAAGAGTTCAACAAAACAAGATTTCTTTCATGGCATTAGCATGTAGAACAGCAAGTAAAATACACGAAGACGTTTTAATATGCAGTTTTGTCCTGCCAAAAATACTGTATGTGTGTGTATGTATGTATGTATGTATGTATGTATGTGTGTATGTCTGTATGTATGTATGTATGTATGTA
>CALSBV010010470.1:0-12094 GCA_943590825.1 Bovichtus diacanthus
CACACACACACACACACACACACACACACACACACACACACACACACGCCCCTGCTGTGATCAGCAGACTGTTCAGGTTCCTGTTTTTGTGTTGAGCTGTTCAATGAGCCAGAACACTTTTCCACACATGCATTTTCATAAATACATCTGGGCTTGTTTTAGCATCTGAACATGTCTTTTTTACTATATTCTGCTGAGCATTACAAGTTTCTCTTCCTTCGGGAAAACTTAAAGCGAAGCAAAGAAACGGAAAGATGGTCCTACAATGACAAACATTGGAACTAAACATTTTCCACAATGCACTCTGTGTGGTCATTTTAGAAAATGTACATGCGTGGTTTAACATACTGTTGCAACGTAAAGTGGTTAGTTTACAGTCTGTCCTCTCTCCGCAGCCCATAAACCAAGGCTTCAGCATCAATGTCCCTCACATGTTCAACATCCACAACTTCAAGTCGCCCACCTTCTGTGACCACTGTGGCTCCCTGCTGTGGGGAATAGTCAGGCAGGGGCTGCATTGTAAAAGTAAGACCTGTGTCAACATTTGTCTCTAAAATCTGGATCTCAAATGTCCTAATTTTTCTCTTATTGAGTGCACCTGTCTCGTTGGTTTCTCTCTTCAGTCTGTAAAATGAATGTTCACATCCGCTGCAGAGGCAACGTTGCTCCCAACTGTGGGGTCAACAGCGTGGAACTGGCCAATAAGCTTGCAGAGATGGGCCTGCAGGCCGGAGGACTCTCGAAACGCAACTCAGTGGTACAACGGCTGAGTTTTACAGAATGAGTCAAACCAGTGTTCATTTTACTTAAATGTCGCTTCAATGAGGCTGATCTAAGTAGTGTTTTATTTATTTATTTGTGCGCTAACAGGCCAAAGGTGCCGGTCATATGAGGGAGCCCACTGAGAGGAGGGAGAGCACGGACACTCTGCAGCAGACCCCTCGACTGGGCATCTCAGACTTCACCTTCCTTCAAGTCCTCGGCAAAGGAAGTTTTGGCAAGGTGGGACAAAAGGACAATAGGAGATAATGAGAAATGCTCTGTGTAATGAAGTGATGACCTACTGTAGGTGAACAATGAGGAAAACAGTAGAATGTGGGATTATGGTCGAGAGGAATTTCATTCAGAAATAATTAGTAACTATTTTCATTTCCAGTACTGCAATACATTTACTTACATAGATCAACCTCCTCTATAAAGACAGGATTTGTATCAAGGTGACGCTGAATTTGAAAAAACCTGTGAATTCTCATCGATGATATCCTCTGTGTATGTCGTATCTGCAGGTGATGCTGGCGAGACTTAACGACAAAGATCGGGTTTTTGCAGTCAAGGTGTTGAAGAAGGACATCATTTTACAGGACGATGACGTGGAGTGTACCATGACTGAAAAGAGGGTGCTGTCACTGGCCGGCTGTCATCCCTACCTCACACAGTTGTACTGCTGCTTCCAGACGCCGGTCAGTACACATTACGCACACATGCATTTCTATTGCTATTAAAAACGTTTTTATTGTGAGCGCAATCTGTGCATTTTTTGTTTTTTTTATTCAACAGAGGTAATTATTTTACGTCAGACCAAATACCTTCTCTCTTGCATTCCTGAAGAAATTGCTTTCAGATCAAGTGGGAGTATAAATAAGTACTTTTAGTTGAAAAGAGCGGCATGCAAACAATGAGTGTGAAACTCTAAAACACCTTTTTATACGATATTTGGAACATTCTTGAACTCTGATGCCTTCTCATCCTGAACTGCTGAAGAAGAGGCTGCCTCTTTGCAGTAATATAAAGAAGTTCTTTAGTCTTTTTAGGTATTTTGATTTTGGTTCACTTGCACATAAGCACCTTGCAAAGATCATTTTAATACCTAAGTCATTACACAGTTTAAATAACTGGTATGCCAATTTATGATATGTTACTTCTCAGTATACCACTTTTCTAATATTACTTGTGTTATAATTCAGAATAACTGAACAATATAAAAACAATAACACTGTATAGTATTAATTTACAGTTCCCTCCTGTTTCTACATTGATGCAGAACTTGTGTTTCCCCCCTCTGGCAGTGAGAGTAATTACCATTATACGAGAGACAATAGCACAAAGCAGCAGCTAAGACTTTCGTCGAAACTTAGTTTCAGGAGTGGATGCTCCAGAAAAAAAAGAACTCAACGTTCCGAGGAAGGGTTAAAAAAAATGTAATAAAATTGACGCTGGAAGACGAAGAGAGCGGGGGAGTTGCAGCAAGCTCGCCTGCAGGTACACAAAGTGTGTCAAAGTCGCCACAGACTCTGGACACCACAACTTCAGTATTATACAACATACAGAAAGCTTACCATGGCGGTGATAGGCTTAGTTAACTTGGTTAGTGAGGGCTTGAATGTAACAGATATTCATTTATATGTAAAAGTCCCACACTCCAGCTTTAAGTCTTAATATTTAGATATTTATAAGTGTATAAGTGCTACAGTACTTTGGTTGTATTCATGTGTCATAGTTTCCATTCTTACAGCCTTGCCTACCAATAAATTAATATAAATAAATACAAACATAATGTACATGTTAGTAAATAGCATGGCATTTATGAAATATCATGTATTACCCCCCACACTGTTATCAGGTCCATTTATCTGAACCTGCACATAATCCTTAAATGACCTATTGGAACAAAACGGCTAAGGACATTGATTTCTTTGTATACGTCCCACGAAACGGTACAGTTAGACACACTGTTGTGTATGCAGTTAGTATTTAGTGTGGCAGTAGGACACAGCGTTGTGATGCCTACATTGGTCAGCAGGTGGCAGCGGTTTCCCAGTGTTGTGCCTGAGAGGGTGTGAGGGAGTGGATGAGGCTTGGCTGGCAGGACAGGACGCTTCTAATCTGCTTTTCGTTGTTTGAACGTTCACTGACCCACTTCACTTCGGATGAAAATAGAGCAGCGCAAAGTGAAGAATTTACTCCATGACACCGACACGCCACCAACCACTTTAAACCCACACCACCAACCACCACTGTATCTCGTCTTTACTTTTCTTAGATGTCTCACCGCCCATTTTCCGAGCTGGTCGTCACTTTGAATGACCTGACATTTTCCCGTGAGAGCACTTGGGATCGTATTGAAACATATCTACAAACTAAAGTGTAAAACGAATAAGATTTTACATTGCTATTATAAGCATTATTACATGTTCACTATTTGAAGAGTACATTTGTATCTGTTTTGAACTTTTCTCCAGTGGGATTTTTGAAACATGCAAGTGAGTGTGTATGGAAAGAGTGGGAGAGGGGATGTATTGCGCTTGTAGTGATGAGTGAGCACATTTTTTTTCATTTTTTTACCAAATGATGTGATCTTTGGAATTTCCTTCAACACGGCAATTTCTCATCAGCTGCTCATCTTAACCATTAAAAAGCTAATTAAATCTTAGCTTCCATGGCCAGACATCTAACTCCTTAGGTTGACCGAGGTTTAAAGAAAGTCTTGCAAAATAAACGAGTATAAGAAACATTAGAAATCCCAGAGGCAGCCAGCCATTCATTGGCTGTGATTTTGAAAGGACGACCAAGAAACTGGATTTAAATATTCCCTTTAAGCCACACCACACAGGGAGTGCTGCCTGCTTTACTTGTGCACCACATTATTACTAAACATTAAATACCAGACGACCCTAAACCACAGAGCAGTTAAACAAAGTCAGCTGTGGCTGAATGTCCTGATGACTTCAGGAAGCTTTATGAGCAGATCTAAACATCACGTTCTCCTGCAGTGTTTTTTTTCCTCCAGTTTCTCATTTTCTAGATCACATATCAACCATAGCATGTAATGAGAGAAAAAGATTAATGGGCTTGATCAGTATTTCTTTTTCCCCGCTGACTTACAACTTCGGTTAGTTGCACAGAATCCATTTAACAGACATGTGAAATTTATGAGAAGCGGACATGTGTCATCTTTGACGCAATCTCAGCATGCCTATGGTCATGAGTTCCTGGACTGTATAACAACATGGGAGCCTCTGTGAGGCTAGTGTGGCTTTTGTGCACATGTGTAAATGTCATCTCCTTGCTTCCTTTCGCAGGACCGTCTCTTCTTTGTGATGGAGTTTGTGAATGGTGGCGATCTTATGTTCCACATCCAGAAGTCCAGGAAGTTTGAAGAGCCTCGAGCACGTTTCTACACAGCAGAGATCACCTCCGCTCTCATGTTCCTGCACAACAAAGGCATCATCTACAGGTCCGAGTCAGAAAACACAAACATTTTATTTGTGCACAGAAAGTCCTCCAAAGCTTTTATGCAATAGTCTACAAACCCTGGGCCGCTGCAGCAAGGACTCAGCCTTTGCATATTGGTCAGGCGACCCAAATTTTATTCAGATTTCATTATATATATATATATATATATATATGCAAATACATTGCATAATCTCTGGAAAATACAAATCTATGAAATACTCCTTTAAGATCGATGTACTAACTGTGTTTATTCAGCCATTAATTCCTCATCATCGGTGCACTTTTTGAAGCCATCAATCATATACTGAGTTTGCCCCTGTGGTTTCATCTCAGCCTCCTCTCAAACTGTTATCCCTTAATTCAATTTTCCATTAAATTCTCCAAGCAGCTCTTGCAGTGCAGTGTGTTGCAGCCAGACACTTTTGCTGTGAATCCAAATGTTCAGTTTTAAGATGATTATCACCGCACAACAGATTGCCACAGAGTTACAATTTTCATTTTGTCTGGACTGCACTTTTAGTATTCTAATTTGATGTTCTGATTTTCAAATGGTCATTTTACTGCTTGTACTCCAGCATCAGATATTTGAGTATATTATTTGAGACCTTTTGGTGCCTGCCAGTGCATGATGATAAAGAAGCATGCATCATGTGAGCTAAATCCTGAGTTATATTTAGTGGTTCAAGTGTTCTATGTCAGCCTGCCCCACATAGAATGACTGTTAGCTTAAGAGGCCACACGCAGTTTGCATGCTACAACTAGAATAACAAGCCAAAGAGCAGCTTGCACATCAGGCCAGTGTAAGAAGAGCAGAGGCCATGCTGCTGCAAAAAAACAAAAAAAAAACCTGTTGCTTCAAGTCACTGTGATGTGTAAGCATGTCTTGTCGTGACTCAACTAGTTATAACACTTTAAGCTTGAAGTGAAGTCATGATTTGGAGCTTTTCAGTTGATTCTACAGCATGCTTCCCACTACGTTAAAAAAAAAAAAAAAAAAAGTTTAAAGATGTGGAAATGCTGTGGTTATTCATGATATAAAGTACTTTGTTTGAACAATTCTTTAGTGAGGAGAGTGGACACATGGGGTGAACACAGTATCATGAACAGCTGCTCCGTTTAGGTTTCATTAAAAAAAAATTTAAAAAAAAACTTTGACAAGGCAGAGTACAGCAACATAAAAAGATAAAAGTAATCAACATCTTGGCTAAGCATGAAGGTAAGAGCATAAATCCTAAAGATTAGGTCATTTAGGACTGTTTAAAACCATTTTATAAAAACAATTTAAGAGCACGAGGGATAAAAGAAGATTTTCAAAATGCAATAACTTCATACAAAATCTTATTTGCTTTAGTGCTTTAATTCCTCTTGTATAACAAGACAGTGCTAAATTGCAACTACATACCAGAGTGGTACGGCGTTAAATTGATGTGTAACTGTAAAGATTTCACAAGGCCACGGTAGTTTGGCCAGCTGTACTCTTATTTTTTTTTTTAACCACAGTTAGAAAAAAAAAAGAAAAAAAAAAAAAAGTCTTGCAGTATGTGCGTCATAGTGTTTGTCAGCACTTCCTCTTCTCTTCTTCGGAAAGTTTCATATTAGTGCAACTCTGTCTCTTGCGCAGTTAGTTGTTCAGTCGTTGTAGTAGGTTATTTGCACCGTGATGAAAGCATGGTATAAAACCAGCAGGGTTAGGGATTCATTTCTCAGAGGACACATTCTAAAATATATAAGCCAATAGTACTGGAAAGTGCTTTGGGGTATGAAAATGTCTGGCCATATATCACAGACACCCACTTAATACATACAACATAAATCAATTTACTGGCCTCCAACGTTTTGTTAATCCTGTTGTATAAAGCCCTTCCATGCTCTAAACTGTGCACCGTACGGCAGAGTTGCTTTCTTTGTTTGGCCTGTATGTAAGGCAGACATCCAGTCAACACCAATATCTGAGTCACTGTTACATGTGTATAGCAAACCAGATTAATACAACCAAACAGGTGTTGCTTGACCGTCTCTTTTTCATTCAGAATGTATGCGTCACTGTATTTGTCATTCTGTTTGAGGAAGACACTCGGGATCCTTCTTTTCTCCGGAATAGACAGGAAATCTTTTTTTTTTTTTAAAGTTGTATGCATCTCCCAAATGTTGTCATTTATCTTCAGCATCAGCCTGCGCTATTACATAGTATCCTCTATCCAGCTTTAATCAATCTCTATAAAATGACCTTGGTCTAAAGTTGGGTCACCTGATTGCAGATTAGAGCTCAACTCCAGATCCCACACTCAGAAGGTTTAATCTCTGTCAGATGACAAAGCACCAGCTGACATGAACACAGAGGAGGAGATCTTTTCTTTGGTGTCCACATGCATAGACTGCACTGGGCAAGATACTTCCACTGATATTACAATACTTTTTCTTCTCAATTCAATACATATTGAGACCTGATGTTATCGCTTTCTGTGGAGCTTAAGGAGTTTTTTTTTTTTTAATACATGTGAGTCATTTTTATGCCAACATGGTCATTCGTTAGGTCCACAATTTGAAACACCATGCAATTGTTTTCAATCTAAAAACTTTAGTAAAAAAAAAAGAAAGTGTGATGTTATAATTAAAACAATGTAGCAAATAAGTCCAGCTAGCTCTTCCTATCGGTCCTTTTAATAACAACAATAAAAATGAAAAGGATTAATTTCAGCGATTTTTAAATTGAGTCAATTTTATTTATTTATTATTTATGTATTGAAAATACAAAAGTCACACATTTTCTTTGGAGGAAAACAACCCACATTGATGACCAAAACAGTGTTCCAAATTGCATATTTAATCATTAACAAAATAAGTTTAATAATCATTTACCTCCAGTACATTTGCTCAAATCTGATTTACTCTGCTGCAACAATGTGTTCAAAAATCAATAGCTCAGGTTTTGCCTCCTAAATTTAGAATAAATATTGACATTGGAGCACTTTTTCCTTCTTGCAAGCCTACATGGTCAGCTGGCTCTTCCTGGATGCCCTTTAACATTCAGGGAGTCGTCTGTCAGCATCTCCTGCTGCAACAGGGGCTTCACAGTCCTCAGAAGACCTTCTCTTTTTGTCTCGCCACAAATTTCCACCTCCATTAGATATAATTAGAAACAACACCAACATGGTGCGACTGGAGACTGACCACAAACTTGACATTTTAGCAGCTGTTGGCGTCAATTTCATTTTCACAGAGCAAAGTGCTCTGCAATCCACCATAAGACCATAAGAAACAAGCAATGAAATATAAGCAACAACAGACTTTAAAAACGCACAAAATCTCACTAGACGGCATGAGGCGAGTTAAGACCAGTTTGAATAACGGCTTCTAGACTTTACTATATTTCGTTTACGTCTGCTGGATAACGATGTCCAAAAAGTAATATCTCATTTTCTGTTTCTTTCTGTGTTTGTCTTGCCTTTCAGGGATCTAAAATTGGACAATGTTCTGCTTGACAAAGATGGTCACTGTAAACTGGCAGACTTTGGCATGTGCAAAGAGGGCATATTTGAAGGCGCGGCCACAGGAACTTTCTGTGGGACCCCGGATTACATAGCCCCCGAGGTCAGTTTCTACTCTTGCGCTGTACACACTGTACCTTTTACACAGTTTAAGACCCATAACTGCTAATAAAGACCTTAAATGTGATACAGGACATTTTCATGTATTTTGGTGCCGTTTTATATATTTCAGTTTTTCCCTAACAGAATCCATTCAAACACATTTAGCTTCCTGCAGCCCAGGTCTTCTGAGTTCATGCAGTTCTCAGTGCCATTCTCTCTCCATCACACCACCTTACTATAAACAAACACTGCGGTTACTGGCTGTCGCTCAAACTCCCTCCTGACTTACTGGAAATCAGCATACCTGCGAGGTCAGCTTGTGAAGGCCTCTGTTAACTTGACGAGCCCGGATCCCCTCATGACAGACGTGCTTGGTTTTCATAATGAGGGGTTAAGCTGGTCTGAGAGATGTTTGAGAGATTTTTCTCTGACCAGGACTGTGGGTCTGGATTTCTGAAAGGCTTCTTTAACAGTCAACACTTGCCCCTCAGTGTAGTCTCGCAGGCAACACACTAATCCAACAAGTCTACGAGCCGAAATACTTGGGTTTTCTAAGTTTGCTGTAATGCTCTCTGTGCCGTGATGGTTAACTTTAATGGTATGCTGTGACATGTTTCCACAGATCCTGCAGGAGATGCTGTATGGGCCCTCTGTGGATTGGTGGGCTCTCGGGGTGCTGCTGTATGAGATGTTGTCGGGACACGCTCCCTTTGAGGCCGAAAATGAAGATGACCTCTTTGAATCCATCCTCAATGAAGAGATTGTTTATGCGTCTTGGCTCAGCGCAGAGGCAGTGAATATACTCAAAGCTGTGAGTCTGCGTCTTTTTATAGTGGTCATTTTCATCAACTTGTAAAACAGGGCTGCAACGATTATTTTCATTATCAATTTAATCTGCCTATCATTTTCTAGATTAATCGTTTAATCGTCTGGTCTATAAAATGTCCAAAGATAGTTAAAAATGTCCATCCCAGTTTTTCAAAGTCCAAAGTGATGTCTTTTAAATGTCTTGTTTTATCAGTCCAAAACCCAAATATATTCAGTTTATTATGATATATAAAGCAGACAAAAGCAGAACATGTGCATATTGCTGTCGTCTTTGTCTTTTTGGCAGACATTTACCCTCCTCAGATTGCTTCAGGTTGACTTTTTACACGTTATACAATTGCAGGAAATGTCCATGACACTATTATTAAACTGAACTAATGATAGAGGAAATCAATTTCTTACTGGACTTGTGACAAGCACTGTGGAGAAAAACCAATAAGTCGTGAAGATTTACCAAAAGACCAATTCCCTGCATTCCTGGAAGGAGTAACATGTATAAGATGTCAAGGGTTGGAACAGCTTTGCTCTGGAGTTGTGTGATCAGGGTTTGTTATTTGTTGTCCTTCAGACTGAGTGCCACTCTCTGACTGCAGAGTGACTGGCAGCCCTACGGAGCTCTGCCAGCCAGCTGTTTGGCCAGGGTCTCTTACATAACTATATTAAGGCATCGTCCACTGCCCGGCCACAGCACACATGCTATAAATACGACACACCTCCTGCCTCCCTCCACTCCTCCCCTCTTTGCAGCCTGTTCTCCGCCTCTTATCCTTGTTGTTATTCCAACATGCTTGAGGAAGCTCAGGACCGATCTCCCCTGGTGATTTGTGTCACCGCTGCCCGTGTCACATGTTACGTAAAAATGCTCGTTGGTGCCGGTGGATTTGAACGCTGCTGCACTATGTATACTGCAGGTCGATCTTTTGCAAGGTTCAGTTGGAGTTCTGTTGAGTTTGTTGAGAGTAATTACCTTTTTTTTTATAATACACTTATTTTAGTGTTTTTTGTCTTAAACCAGTTGGACGTTGATTATCAGATGATGCTATTAATTATGGCTGAAACAAATATTTAACTTTAATTTATTCTATACAATATCAGAAAACAGTATAAAATGCCAATCAGACTGAAAGACTGATGGAGAGGCCTCATGCTGTTGGTAGAAGAGCTGCGGACTGCGATTACACTGAGCAGCATTGGAAATGAAGTACAATATAATATATTATCCTTTACTAAAGGTTTTGTCACTAGTATTCATTTCTGATTGCTTTGTGTTTTTCTGCTGGTGCAGTGGGGAATGGCTTTTCATGTAGTAATGCTGACATGGCAGGTCTGGTGCGGAGGATGGCACAGCTGACGTGTAGCCATGAAAAGATGGCATTTGTGGAATAGTTTTTCTATTTCTATTAAGTTTTGTGGTCTGTAAGATCCTGAACTGATAGACCCCTGCTGCTCTGTCTAACCCTCAGTTATTTCCACTTTAAGGGCCGTACTGGTGTGTTTTTTTTATCTTTTTAACCCATCAACTACAAGTCACGCCATCAAAGTCGTGCTTGCAGCTACGAATCCCTGCACGCGACTGCATAAGCATTAAACTATGATATTTTACATTACATTACAGTTCATTTAGCTGATGCTTTTGTCCAAAGCGACTTACAATCATGAGGATACAACTCCGAACAGCAAGAATCTTGCAGCTACATAAGCTTCAAATAGGTGAAATCATACAAGTGCAGAATAGCTTCAAAAAAGCCAAACCAAAGTAAGAGCAACGAAGACAACAAATAGAATAAAAATTCAACCAATAGCTTCAAATAAGATAAAAATTATTATAATTTGTTTTTTTTATTGACCGAAGTGCAGTCGAAACAGGTGGGTTTTCAGTCTGCGACTGAAGGTGTGAAGACTTTCCGCTGACCTGAATATTCCTACCCCGAAAATGGATGTCTCTTAAAACAATTGTTTTTACATTTGCATTTATAATTAAACATTTATACAAGGGTTAGGGTTTGTGCGTGCATTATAGTTTTAAACTACGTGAAACCAACAGTAGAGTATTTTACGTTCACCCCCCCCCCCTCTTTATCTTCTCATCTCCCCTTTAGTGCTGTTCTTCTTCATCTGCCTTGACATCTCTAATCATCTTTCTGTTTCTTTGTGAACTTAGTTTTGCTGAGGCAAGTGGTGTTGTTTAGGCCACTGGTAGTTAATAGTGTTTGTTGCTTATAAACATATTGATCTATCCAGGGACTTGGGGTTAATCTGGCCACTGTCACTGTGCAGGCGGAGGCCCGTCAGTTTGTTGTGGCCTAGTCTGAATGTCACCGCCAGCCCTTAGGTGTGCACAGACTCCTCTGCCAAGACAGAGCTGTCCAAAACACTTATTATTGTTTCGTTTTTTTTCAGTTTCCTCCCAGAAGCAAGTTAAAGCAAAGTTTTTCAATTTTGAGTTTGTTTTGTTTGGACCTCTCCCTCTGGCCTTTACCACACACCGCTACTTTTGTGAGAAACAGTTGGATCACTTTTCTATTGTTTTAAAAACCAGGAAGTTTTTTTTCTTAAACTGCCAGATACAATCAAGGGTGTGTTTTTCTTTTATTTCTTTGGTAGTTTGGGAGGCAGGGATGTCATCCTGGCTTGAGTCCAGTTTGGCATTACCGTACTCCCAAAAGATTCTAGTCTGATCTAGTTGAATAAGATGTGTCATATTTCCTCAGTAGAGATGCATAAATACATAATCTGCTGATAACCACAGTTGTATCCTACTTTGTCTCTGTTGCTCTAATGTGTTATCTTTTCTTGATAATTAAGTTTTTTTTTTTTTTTTTTTAGTCTTAAAGGGACAGTTCACCCCAAAATCAAAAATTCATATTTTCCCTCTCGCATGTAGTGCTATTTATCAATCTAGATTGTTATGATGTGAGTTACCAAAAATAATTTGACAGAAAGAAAATGGGAAGAGACATTGCTGTTGAGTTTTTGTATGTATTTATTTTGGGGATTTAAGCACCACAAGCCGAGTGCCCTGTAGTTGAATTACTGTATATTTAAGAGAAGGCAGACATCTCTATGGCCAATATCTCCAACGCTCAGCAACTCACACCTAAACAATCTAGAATAATAAATAGCACTACAGGAAAGCGGGAAAATATGTATTTTGATATTGGGGTGAACTCTCCCTTTTTAAGTGTCGGTGAATTAATTTGTCTTTTGTTTTTCACAGTTCTTGACCAGAAACCCGGCCCGGCGGCTGGGCTGTGTGGCCTCAGAGGGTGGAGAGAGCGCTGTGATCTGCCACGCCTTCTTCACTGGCATCGATTGGGAGAAGCTGAATCGTAGAGAAATGGAGCCGCCCTTCAAGCCCAGGATCGTAAGTCACCTGAATGACTTCATTGATATGGCTGTGTGTGTGTGTGTGTGTGTGTGTGTGTGTGTGTGTGTGTGTGTGT
>CALSBV010010471.1:0-21452 GCA_943590825.1 Bovichtus diacanthus
GTTAGTGTGTTGCTGTGTTAGTGTGTTAGTGTGTTGTTGCTGTGTTACTGTGTGAGCGTGTTAGTGTGTTAGTGTTTGAGTGTGTTGTGTTAGTGTTTGAGTGTTTTAGTGTGTTAGTGTCTTACTGTGTTAGTGTGTTGCGGTTTTAGCGTGTTGCTGTCTTAGTGTGTTAGTGTGTTGCTGTGTTAGTGTGTTCCTGTTTGAGTGTGTTAGTGTGATAGTGTATTAGTGTGTTAGTGTGTGTTAGTGTGTGTGAGTGTGTGAGTGTGTTAATGTGTTAATGTGTGAGTGTGTTGCTGTTAGTTTGTTGCTGTGTTAGTGTGTGAGTGTTTTACTGTATTAGTGTGTTTCTTTGTTAGTGTTTTACTGTGTTAGTGTGTTAGTATGTTGCTGTGTGAGTGTGAGTGCGTTTGTGTGTTTGTGTGTTTGTGTGGTAGTGTGTTAGTGTGTTGTTGCTGTGTTACTGTGTTACTGTGTTACTGTGTTAGTGTGTTACTGTGTTACTGTGTTAGTGTGTTACTGTGTTAGTGTGTTGCTGTTTTAGTATGTTACTGTGTTAGTGTGTTAATGTGTTGCTGTTTTAGTGTGTTAGTGTGTTACTGTGTTAGTGTGTTACTGTGTTAGTGTGTTACTGTGTTGCTGTGTTAGTGTATTAGTTTGAGTTTTTACCTTACCTTCCAGCTGCTCCTGAACTTATTTTGGTGATTGGAGTACTGATCCCCTCCTCCTCCTCGTCACTTCCATCATCCTCATCCATCATGAATGAAGGATGACATCACAAGGAAAACGTGGAAATATATCTGAAAATGTATTAATAGGAGTCATTTTCAATCAAATTAAACCATCAGTGAATACAAACTTAGAAAATTGTTGATATTTTTTATAAATATAAACTTACTGTACTATACTACTTTACACTATTTGTAATTGCAACACATGAAAACCAAAAAATGTCTGTGATTGCAAGATTATAGGAACATGTTTTTTCTACATTGCTTGTGACAGGAGTGTTGATGTGTAACACTTACATGGTGAAACATGTTTGTGTAAGCGGTGAACAGAGGCTTGAGACATATCAGTGCTTGAACCTGCACAAAGGGAGGGAACAAATGGACCCTTGATTTTATGCACAAATTATTAATTGAAGGAAACAAACGGTAGTAATCAGATATAAGCAAAAATTGGAATTGGTCAACAACTTGTTGCTGTTCAGTTTGATAAATTCATTGTTTTTATTTCTAGGTGGAATAAACCAACATGATGACACATACTGCTCCAGCCCTAGGACACAACACCGGTAAAGACTTCAACAATCCATTCTGCTGATATACATTTGGTTAGCTACTTCATATATATGTCAACATTTCTTCTTCAACTCTGGAACACTTCTTCAATATTGTAGCGAGCTTCGAATCAAAGCATGTCATCTCAAAGGGCTTCACAGGCCCACAAGTTTGCAAAGAAAACACGCATCAGGATCACACTGGCCATATGAATGATGCTTGAAATTAATGACGAGTACTGGTACAGGTTACTGTATGAAGCACAGGCCCGTGCTTGTCTGCTGGGAGGGGCTGAGGAAGGAGAGGAGAAAGGAGAGCTGCAGGAGGAGGGCTATGTTCTCAAATTCTGACCTTCTTTTTTGCCTTTTCCAGAAAGCAACACACTGGGGTACCGCTTGAATTACAATAAGCTAAAAGGTTTTTATGGAATTTTTGTCCAATAATGCCAAAACTAAATGTGCCTCCCCTATTTTAAGTTGAAACATCATTTACAATTCAGATACTGTATTGTACATTTTACATTTTAAATTTAGAAAGTTTTCAGAATTTAGATGTAGGTCACATATTGCATCTAGTCGTATTCAGATACAATGATGTTCGTTTCATAATATTTGATTGATTTGCAGTCCTTATTGAAGGTTTCAGCTAAATGCTGTGAATACAAACCTCCATTTTCCGGGACGATGAGTCAGTTCAGTACAGAACAGGGAAGAGAAAGATAAACAGTATGGAACAAGTGGAAAAGTGTCTCACACACGGAAACGTCAGGCTTAGATCTGCAGCAGCAGTTTGATCCTTTTCATCTAAAGATGTTCTGCTTCAGGATCTTCTGTGAAGCTTTGTTCCTGCACACAGTTCTGATTCACTGCAGTGGAAACTACACAGGTACAGGTGGGTATCATATTCATAAGTTAACATTTTGTATTTTAACAACTGCAGTTTTGTATTTGCTTTGGATTCATGTTACATGTTGTTTATTATTGAGTTGTTTTGTGGGGTGGTGTGTAAAATGTATCATGTGGAAATATGTTGCCTCACAATCCTCATATCTAAATGAAAGACCTGTTAAATGTCATAGTTTGAGACCTTAAATACTTCAGATTAAATGTTTTTATTTATTTATTTAAAGTAGTTTGTAGTTCCAACGAAACATCCAAAATGATTTTGACTCAACAGGTAATTTTAGACTGTATGATTGTTGGAAAACAATACTGCGTTATGTACAATAAACCACAAACAGTGAGGAAAAACTCAGCTGACATTTAATGGCAATATTTTCTGTGACTACTTGTAAACTGTATTATTATTGTTTTTTTTTTATTATTATTGTTATTAATATTAATATTACTATTATTATGAAATGTATTAAAAAAAAACTAGTACCAGCCCATACATCGTTTTCCCCATACCATTTTATTATATTATATTATTATAACTTTAAATTATTTTATAAAAACATTTCTGCACATTAAAATGTTCAAATTCACATGAATAACAATCACTCTTGCAGCCATTGTAATTCTATCTGACAGTTTATTTGAGGCTGACTGGATGACATGACTCTCGCATGTTTCCGTGAGATAAAACAGGAAACAAGGCTAAAAACTGACCATCAGCAGGATGTGAGTGACACAGCTCTGCATCGAAAACAGCAGCTGGGAAATATAGAAGACAGAATATTTAGTGGATAATAGACATGACGTCATGTGTTTGAATCTATAATTACAAAAGGATATACATCCCATGTTTTGCACTGTACATATGTCTATCTAAACGTAACAGGGAGATGTGAAGAGTCGCACTGGTTTAAAAACTATCCATCACTATATCAACACACATACAGTACAAATACTGTATATGAACATATATCATACAGCTATCATTCTATAAAAAAAATATAAATATTCAAATTCTATTCATACTGCATCTATCAAAACAAAGTTACAAGTTTTTTTCACATTGCTTTACATTAAAAAATCAGGAGACAATAATGAGATTAGCAACATCGTAAAAGTACGACTTTGAGATTGAGAATCCTTTAAAGTACAGTGCAGTCATTTTCACACTGTGTGTGGTGTAAAGAGAACCTAATGATGCTGAAGACCTTCAATACACTTAGTGTCTTGCTGACAACTGCCTCCTCAGTGTGTATAAGCACGTCACCCCTGCACTGAATCAGAACAAGCCTCGATAATATTACTGAAAGTATTAGATCGACCCAGTCCGACAGGCATGCTGACCCATGCCACAGCCGAGGAGCATACAGCACCTGCTCACATCCGAACACGAAAAATAAAGACTTTATGACCACCGGCCGGTTCGGCCAGGAATGGATCAGCCGTTCGGGAGTCTTCCCTGAACTTCCCGTTGGCCTGGGTCTAAGGCAGTTCCATATCTGTCTCTGTCCTCCAGCAGTGATCCGGTTTTCAGTCCCGAAGGATCACCACATCTGTCTGCAGTGTGGTGGAGCTGACAGCTCTGATGTGGTCTGGACTCATCAGGGCCGGAAGGTTCTGGTGACCCGACAGGGCGGCTACGAGACCAACACGGACCACCGACGCTACCACCTGGTTTCTGATGGTGGCCTCTGCCTCCTGCGGCTCGACGACTCTGACGGCGGGAAGTTTCAATGTAACCAGCAGCTGGTGGCTGAGCTGCAGCTGCTAACAGGTACGCCGCCAGCTATGGAGTGGTGCATTATGGGAATGAGGGACATATTTAGAAGCGTGTTTTTAAACAGTTGGACTGATTGTAACGCTTTGAGCTCAGCTAGTTTGTGGGTAAAATGCCTGAAAAACAATTTAAGATACAATGTATGTTTTATACCTTTAACTACTTTAACTTTGCCTACTGATGACCAATATTCAAATCATACCATCATTTTATTTTTTAACAGATTTCTCCAGGCACACACTGGTTTAAGTTTGTTTCAGTACGTTCTGAAAGTTACCAACTAGAGACTTGAAATATACCTCAGGAGCTGATCTATCAAAGGGAGCAATTACGCTTTATTTGTTTGCTATTGAAATATATTTGGTCATTGCCGATATATTGGTGTTATACTGTATGTTAGCTAGAAGTAGCAAGAAATAGCAGTAGAGAAATCTAAATTGTGTCTCCATAACATGTTGTGAGCACTGTCAGTCTCAGTACATATCTTGGTCACAATTCTTTAAAGGTGCAATGTGTAAGATGTGCCCAAATTTAAATGAAAATGAAGAGGTTACAGTGGCGGGCTGTGCCATGATCCCTACATGTCTTAATATTTTGTTTTGATTAAATCCAAAGTGGCAGAAACGAGAAAGCGACTTTCAGCCTTGCCTTGTCCTCACCGTCAGCGGGAGGCTGCTGCACTGGGAGTAGAGCGTGCGGTGGCTGGGAGACTGAGAGATTTTCTGTTAGCAGATAGATCAAATTTAGCCAGAGCTACTTCTACAATGGGGCTTGGAACTACACATTGCACATTTAAAAAACGAAATGATATATGCTAATATATGTGTGAAAATATGATAACCAATGCTATTATCTCATGAAAAACATATGCCACATGTAGTAGAATAAACACAGTACACCCACAGTTTGTGCCAGTATTGTTTTTGTAAGGGTCATTTATGATCAACTGTAAATGCAAAATATGTTAAATTTCCTCTTGGGCTCTTGAACTTGACCTTCATTTTAATCTCAACTAAACATTTGTAAAGTTTCGTGACTGCATCTTGCACGGTCACAAAAATCTGTCCACACACACACACACACACACACACACACACACACACACACACACAGTCACATACAGGCATTGACAGCATCCCTGACGCGGCTTGTAAAAATGACCATTTAGTTTGTATTCAGCACATTTCTGCATTTCAAAGTGGTCTGCCCCAACCCTGTACATCCATGACAAAGACATGCCCACAATGACTCTGTGTCTCTGCCCCTTCAGGCCAGGACTTCCAGGTGTCTGCAGGCCGGACGCTGCTGCTTCCCTGCAGCAAATCCTCCAAACTCAAAAGGAAGTGGTCCCATCAGAGGAAAGGGGGGAG
This sequence comes from Bovichtus diacanthus, assembly GCA_943590825.1. Lineage (NCBI taxonomy): Eukaryota > Metazoa > Chordata > Actinopteri > Perciformes > Bovichtidae > Bovichtus > Bovichtus diacanthus. The sequence continues at coordinate 5,327 of CALSBV010010471.1, forward strand.
ATGGGAGGCCATCCTCACCCAGTTCAGAAACGGTACAGTGAAACCAGAGAGGAGCCGGCTCAGCCTCGGGAACGATGCCCTGCAGATCCAGGACCTGCAGCCAGAGGACACTGGAGAGTATCTGTGTAACGGAGTGCTGCAGGCCAGACTCACCATCTTGACAGGTGGTTCCTTTAGCTGGAATTCAATTACTTCATTTCATATGAATGTTCCTATAAAAGTTGATCTACAAAATAATATATACATATAACATCTACATGCTTCCCTTTGGTCACATCATATGCCACTTCCACTGTTACGCCAATGACACCCACCTCTCCAGCTCCACAAAATCCATTACTGCCACCACTCACTCCACCCTCACAAACTGCCTCACAGATATACTCACAGATATAAAAACGTGGATGCAAACTAACTTCCTCAAACTCAACAGTGACAAATGTGAAATCCTCATTACGGGCCAGAAATCACTCAACAAATCTTGCCATGATTTCTCCCTCTGTATTGATGGTGCAACTGTTCCTGCTTCTACTCACATCCGTAACCTCTGTGTCATCTTTGATCAAATCCTCTCCTCCGAAACACATTACAAAAACAGCATTTTTTCATCTTCAAAACATTGCACGTTTTTGCCCCTCCCTCTCCTTCTATGACACTGAAACAATCATCCAAGCCTTCATTACCTCACAACTTGACTACTGCAATAGCATTCTGTATGGAAAATCTACAGAAACCCTTAACAAACTACAATGCATCCAAAACTCAGCTGTCATTCTGCTCACTCCAGTCCTTCAAATCCTCCATTGGCTGACCATTCAACAAAGAATCCAGATAAAACTTCTCCTCATCACACACAGAGCTCTCCATAACTTAGTCACCTCCTACCGTATTAACCTCCTGCCCGACATACTCCCAACCTCCTCATACCACTCACCCAGCCCAAGCACCAAATATGGGGGGGACAGGGCCTTCTCCACTGCTGCCCCCTCCCTCTGGAACTCTCTCCCCCAACACCTCAGACACCATCCCTCACTCCCCTCTTTCAAAACTGCACTCAAAACCCATCTATTTATAGCAGCTTTTAATCTGTGTGAAACTGTCATTGCTTTTACTGTTGCTGTTTTTAACATGTACATTGCCCTTGATTACCTTTTGAGCACTATACAAATCAAATGATTACTATAATTATTATTATTGTTGTTGTTGTTGTTGTTCAGCGCTTGGTTGTACTTACCTCCCCCTTCTCGGGTCACTTCTGGTTGTTAAAAACCAGGATGACACTGAACTCAATGCTAAAAACCGAAATGCACAAAATAACAGGTGACGTCACGGTGACTTGAGGCCGGCCTTTATTTGTTTGTGGCAATCGCATGCCCATTGCAATAATCGCAATTATTGGAGACCTGGCTTTTATTTGACTACAGGCTTTTATTTGAGAATTTGCAGTTTTTAATTACAGATATTCTTTATTTTTTTTAACTCTTATTTTCACTGTGATAAAGGAACAAGGTGTTTTATTTGCTTAGTAAATGTTACAGCTGCAGTAGTTATTATATACATTAAAATATAATTATACACATTTTACATCTCTCACATTAATTTGCACTGCAGTCAACAGATACATACTTTAACTGACAGAACTGTGCTTATCAGTAATATGTTAATAATAATTTTTATACTGTATATACTGTTTGTATTTTATTTGTTGATTGTAATGAACTTTGACCTGTACAAAAAACAAAATGTCTCTGGTCACAACCAAAGGAATATATATTGAGCAGGTAGATGTGTTTTGCATCAGCCTTGATAGTGATAGGACTCATTTTAAAATATCTTTTTTGATTATCAGTGCAGCCAGAGCCGACCAGCATCCGGCCAACCACCAGAACAGCTGCTGTCATGGAAACAGGTAGGATTTCATTAACACACTCATAAATTAGTTCCTCTCAGTTTTAATGTATTTATCGACCCATACCTGGCATTATTTGAATAAAATAGTTTTCAGCTGCTTAACTTTAACCATAATTATTTTTACTTTACTTCAATAGTCATATACTATTTCATCATATTGGAACAAAACATTATCACATTAGAAGTTGAATGTTACAGTATTAAATTCTGAACGTGTAATAAATGCAATATGCATATATAAAATGGAGCAGAAAAACTGGACTAGTTTAAATCAGTTCATTTTATTTTTTATTATCTTATTAGTTATCCTTTAAAATTAGTTTTTGTTTACTTTTTTATCAAATTTTATCTAGAGAAAAAAAATGAAATAGTTTAAAAAAATGAGTTAAAATAACTACGAAATAAACTGTATTAATATGATATGACCTCAGTTCGGATTTGTTTGTTTGTGTTCTGTTTATCAGATAAGGTTGAAATGAAGAAGAAGAGATCTGAGAACGGTCAGTCGGCACCTGCACCTGCTGTCTCATACTAAGCTTTAACTGTTTACAGATGTTGATGTTTGAATGTGTGTTGAGCAGATGTTCTGTCTGTGGTCTCTCAGCCCTGCTGATGGTTGTTGTTGTCGGGTTTGGGCTGATGATCCTCCTCATGGCCGTCATCTGTGTTTTACTGACCAGCATGAAGTGCAGGAAGAAAAAGAAACAGAGATGTGCAGGTATCTTCTAATATAGAGAGCCACATGTGTCATTGTTTCTAAATTTGGTGTATTTCATCTTCACTGAATCTACAAGTCCAGCTTTCCCTCCACCCTGACCAGTGCCCCAGTCCCTGCGGCTGAAAAACTCCCTCACAGCATGACGCTGCCACCACCATGCTTCACTGTTGCGATGGTATTGTGCAGGTGATGAGCAGTGCCTGGTTGAGGCCAAACAGTTAAATCTTGGTTTCATAAGACCAGATCATTTTGCTTGTCACAGTCTTAGACGTCCTTTAGGTGCTTTTTGCAAAACCTTCAATGCAGCAGATTTATTTTTTTGTAGGCTGCCCAAGATCTTTGCCTAAACACAATCCTGTCTTTGAGCTCGGTCCATCTTCTGTCTTTATGTCCATCTTCAGCTCTCTCTCTCTTTTTTTTCCATAATGTTTGTCTGCAGCACAGAGGCATGAAGACACTGAGCTGCAGCCGTGGAAGAAGTCCAACACACAAACTGGTAGCACTGGTCTTACTTTTGTACTGTTTGTTTCATTCATTCAGGTGTATTTTTACCTTACATATACGCACCTGTGTCTCTGCAGAGCGGGAGGTTTACGAGAGTCCGTCTCTGGCGGAGGAGACTATCCATTACGCCTCTCTGGGCCGCCAGAACTGGAGGGAGAGACCCAGCAGGACTCAACCGGACCGGAGCGACCACAACGTCATCTACTCTTCTGTCATCACGGGACCAGCTGCCAAGCAGAAACGACCTCTGCTGCATCCTGCCCTCTAACATATCCAGGGAAATTAAATGTTATATATGAAACCTTATTCTTAACCATACATATGCATGTGATTAACACTGATTTACATCTTGTGTATTTTAATTTTTTCACTTTTCACTTTATTGTCTCTTCAAGGGAAATTTGCCTCGCAGAAGCTAGGCTATTAAAAACACGTCAGAAGACATGTAGTAGGCCCACATTCTTAACGACACCAAATGTTGAAGTTAAACTACATTTATAATACATACATTTCAAGGAATTGTTCAACATTTTGAGGATTAAGCGTGCTCGTTTTCTTGTGAGAGAGAAGATTGATTCCAAAACCACAGTTGTCATTTTTACACTTTTTGTTCGATTTAAACAAACAACATAAACGTCTTGTCGGTGAGCTGTATCGGTGCTGGTGGTTGATGTTGGTACCTTTTTGGCTTTAGACAGAGCCATGCTAGCTGTTTCTCCCTGTTTTCAGTGTTTATGCTCAGCTAAGCTAACCGGCTGCTAAATTCTATTGTGGTTATCTTTTTGTAGGCTTATGTTCATAACTAGAACGTTTTACTGATAAACAAACTTTTCAAACTTACAAGAATTTTCTTCAGCTAAACGGCAACTTTTTTAATTTGACTCCGATTGATTTGAATTATTATTAGTAATTATCTTGCTGTAGTTTTCAGTATTTAATTTCATTTGACAAAAAATTATTTGCAATGAAAACGGTTGATTTTCCTGAGAACGTTGGAGATTGTTCAAAAAGAAACCCGTTGCTCTCAAGTTTTAGAAATGTTTTTTATTTTTTTATGGTTTTAGCATAAAAAAACTATATAGTAAAAAGTGTCTTATCACTTTTCTTGGTTCCTCTTAAAAATACGAGGAAGCCAGAAGCTAGTAGTCATTATCAATAAGTCATATAAGTCATAACACTCTGATCAAATTTTAGATAGTATGTTTTATATTTGTAATTCTGACTTGTTTGCATGTAACAAGCATTTAATAAATGACAGGTTTTAAGAATTCAACATGACTGGATGATTGATATGCTTCATATTACTCCATATATGGTTTGTAAAAATATGTTCTATCATTGTGTGCATTTATCTAGGAGTAACAGTGTTAAAGTAGCATTTTAACATTCGACTGCGGTGTATTCGGGCACATAAATAATTGTTAGGAAGCAAAATGTCGACGCTCTGAAACTAAAAGCAAAGTAGAGTATCATTTCTACACATTTCACAGTGTATTGCATTTTTTTAATGAGAAAAGATCAGTGATATAGCTAAATATATCATAGTTAAAACAAACATTACAGTTACAGACAGTACAGTGTTTTTATTTCTCCAGCGTATTAAGAATTTAAGCTTTTGTATATACATTTAATTTTTTTAAAGTACCTGACACTGAATTTAATCATTGATAGAATCACAGATTGTAATCTACAAACTGGTCCAACTGTGGAGGGTTCAAATTTGTATTTAAAAACTTGTTTATGAAATCTCAAATGAATTGCATTCAATATTCGAGAAGTTTTCTTACTGTTGAAAACATGAATAGAGTTCTGCAGGAATAAGTCTTAAAACCCAGAAATGAGTTTGCTTTTTTTGCACTTCTGGTTCCCTCGTTTTGAAGTCGATGGGTTTTTGGTTAGATGCCTGAAATAAGTTTAAGAGAGTTTAATGTGTTGTTCTACAAAATAAAAAACCCTACTTGTGAATTTTGAAGCTTTTATGTGTCTTAAAAAAGGCGGTTGCTAAGAAGTGCCTAAATGAGACTACTAAACGCCATCACGCGTTACATAACTTAGTGGTGGTGACGTTGACGTCACATGACCATGTTGTAGTTCTTTTATAGCCTAACGTTCGCTTATTGCTTCTGGCAATTGCATTTACGCTTCTAAAATCATAAACGTTGTTCATTTGTGAACATTATCCCGCTGATCAAAACTTGTAAGTATCCAAAAACGGTTGTTTGCCACAGAGCTGATTTTCTGCAATAGTCCAAAATCCAATGGAAAAATCCCATGGCATATTCCCATCGAGGGAACCAGGGTGATGCTAGCTTGGCCTACAAAAATACGTCATCCCTACAGCACTCTATACTAAAATGAAAAGAGCCTCTCTATCTGTGGTCATGTGATCCGTTTGGGTTCTTGTGACTGATCACTGCCGAGTAGGTGACGTCCTCTTCAACCAATCCTGTCCCTCCTTGGCCAGAAGGGCGGGGCTTGTCTGCGTGCTTCAGACTAGAATAGTGCAAAGACAATTCCTGCAGAGACAGAAAACGAATCAACCTCAAGTGCAATTTTTTTTTTTCATTTTCTAAGCCTGATCTAAATAGTTTCCCCTCCTGTGTTTATGACTTAAGAACAGGTGAAAGGAGATTTTTCAAGAAAAATATTCATATATAATATTCATCAATATTTACTCATTTTGGCCACAAGAGTCTGAAGTGCACTCCATGCACTCTAAACAGGACACTGTGTTTAGCTAATAAGCTAATAATACATTCTAATTAATATTTAAGCTCATATCATTAGAAGTATTAGAGCGGCCTCAGATTGGGTTCAAACAGACTTGATGGAGACATCCCAAGTATAAATGTAATGCAGAATGCAATATAAGAAATAAATACTTATAAATAAATGATAAAATCAAAAAATTTTTTACTTCTGCAACAAGATTTAGGCATAATCGGTATTTTTTTGTGGCAGACATCAATCTTTATCTATAGATATTTCTAAATCTTTCAGTTATTTTTAGGTACAAAATAAAACGTGTCTGCACTGGGACAGTAGCTGAAACGTGTGTGTGTGGTCATTCCTTGTGAATTCACACACACAGCATTTTCAAGCAGAAAGATTTGCAGGTTTTATCCACAGCTGCAGATGTTCCAGAAGTCACAAAGCTGTATTGTGGAGGTCAAAGGTCAAAGTTCACGAGACTTTTAGCCAACAATTAGCAGTAAAATGTGTTCAGTTTTACTATTGGGTGCACAATTCATATGGTAAGTGAAAAAGAAGTAAAGAAAAAAAAGAGATAAGGAGGTAGAGGAGGACTGTTGACGTGTCACCATCTACTGACCTCAGTGACCCTCTGACTTGTGATTCTTCTCACTGGATTAAAGCAGTAAACAGCTGGTTTACCTGGAGACACTGGAGACATTGGAAACATTGGAGAGGGTGATTCAACTTGAGGTGGGAAAATTACAGAAGCCACCTGCCAAACAATTGTTTTTCTATTTTAATCTAGTCTAAATAGAACTGGGGTTCCACAGAATTTCCCTCACTCTGACTCCAGTTATCAAATATGAAACTGCACAGATTTTCAATTGTTATTCCAACATAGTATACATATTTTACAGTATTTTTTTCCCACATTTTTCTTCTATTCTACTGTATATTTATATTGTGTGAGAATAATCAATATGTAAACTGTTACAATGTGCCTTATTGTGTCCTTATTAAGATGTAATATGTGATATGTAAGATGTTATTGAATTAAGTAACTACTAGAGGCCAATCTACTGTGAAATAAGATGCAATATTTGTAAACTGTGAAGCAGAAGAGTACACCACCTAAAAGGGTGACTGAAGATCTGATGAAACAGAGAAGCGCTGAGAGTGCCAACAAGGGGCCAATAGGACCTGGCCCCAGCCAACCAATGGGAGAAGACTATACCCAAAAGGAGGGTATACTATATGTTGTAAACTAGAGATCATGGCCGTTCTGTGGATCTGTGAGACAGAGTCACTATCGAATAAATACAGTTAATATGAAGAGAAGTTTTCTGAAATTGATTTCTATGCGTCTCTATTTCTAAATAAAAGAACACAACAGTTGCTTGTACATATTTTATATAGTATTTTCTCACATGCTTATTCAATGTTACTTTTATTCTATATGTATTTTTTCTTGACAATTGCTCTTACTATGTGTATGTCATGCACTAACACACAAAGGCATAACTTCCTTGTATGTGAAAACTATTCTAAACTGGATTCTGATTCTGATTGAAATCTTTCAGTGACTGACTTAGAGAGTGAAAGAAAGAGAGTGAAAGTGAAAGAGAGTGAAAGTCAATCTAGCGCGAGCTGTGCCTCCCAAAATCCACCCAGAGAAGAGAAAAAGACTGTTCTGACATTGTTCTCTTTCTCCTCCTCTGCCTTCGTCCTCCTGCGAACAGCATGACCGACCCCAGACTGTGTCTGGAGGCCCGGTCGGCTCTCTCCGGCTGCAGCGTCGAGCCGACCGGCGGAACCTCGCACCTCAGCCCGCAGGACTTTGTCAACATCGTGGCTCTCAGGGAGTTTTACAGACAGGAAGGGTTTAAAAAGCTGGAGTACCAAAGTTTAGGGACTCTATCCCTGCTGGATCTTAACGACCAGGACATGTACAGCTCCCCGTCGATGCTGACCAAAGGCCCCTCCACGGCCAGGCCGGAAGAAAAGCCGGAGAACTACGCTGAAGGTCAATCCGCAGGACTTCTTCCACCCTCAGTTCAACTACGACTTCAGCAACGTTCAGGTGAACTTTCTGCACTTTACTCTGTAGTGGTAATATTATAAATTCATTATGGATTACGACGAATAACATGATTACGTAGGCTATATAATATAGTATTTATACAGTACAGGCCTATATATATCACTTGTTCGGGTGTTATTCTCTTTTCAAACTCATCACTCAACTCGCAATCGAATAGAAGGAAGGAGTGAGTGAGTGAGGAAGTGAGGGAATGAGAGAGTAAGGGAGGGAAGGGAGGTAAAGAGGGAGTGAGGGAGGGAGAGAGCGAGGGAGAGAGAGTGAATAAGTGAGGGAGGGAGGCAGTCAACGGGTAAAGTAAAAAGGGAGTGAGGAAGTGAGGGAATGAGTGAGTAAGGGAGGGAAGGGAAGGGAGGAGGGAGAGGGTGAGTGAGTGAGGGAGGGAGAGAGAGAGTAAGGGAAGGAAGGAAGGGAAGAGGGAGGGAGTGAGTGGGTGAATGAGGAAGTGATGCAGTAAACGTTGTGATTAGCATGTAGCATATTAGGATTTCCCCCTGACCCTGTTGACCCCTCTGTCCACCTCCAGGATGGCGAAAAAGTGTTCCTGCGTGGTGATGAGCAGTACATTCGTCCCTGCGGGTGGAAACGGGTCGCCCTGCACGTCACGCAGAAGTATGATGGCAGGGACATCTGGCTCGGAACGGGGAAAGACGCCTTGCCTGTGTCCTACTACGCACATAACATGGACGGCTCCCTCGGCATCATCCTGACCCGCGGCGGGAGGCATGACGATGAGCCAGAGTTTCTGGATGCCGCCGCCGCCCATCTGGTCACTGAGGAAACAAGGGGCCGAGGGGTGTACTCCACGCCAGACATCAAGATAGCGGAGAAGTATTGCAAGAGGTTCAAGTCCAAAGTGGACGGGAAGACGTACAAAGTGGTTCTTCAGAACCACATCAACCCAAAGAAGAGGGAGAAGTGCCAGAGGGAGGACATCTGGTTGGTCTACGTGCCAAAAGGCTGCAGCGATGTCCAGACAAGGGCCATCGTGCAGGAGTCCATCCGACCGTACGGGCTGCTGCTGAGGCATGCGTGACAAAGCTTATAACCCACATCTTAAGAGTTACCAGGGAAACTAATTCAACCTGAAGTGTTCTTAAATATCAACAAAAAAAAACTCACAAAAAATGATTCACACTCTCCCTCTGAAACCAGCTAAATGTGTGTTTGTTGGGTTTGTTTGTAGGAACAAACCAGTCCTTATTCTTACATTTGATCAAAATTGTTGCTGCTTTTCCCCTCAAATTACAAGCTTACTTGACTAACTGCAGTAGGGACTTCCTGTTGACCTCATGAAGCAGCCTTATTTTAAATGTGAACATCAATTTAACGATGGTTAACAGCATTGTTACAATTGATGGGTGTAACTACTAGTAAATAAAAATACATGGCTGTGGTTTCATCTGTGAACATTGAACATACAGTAACTCTAAAGCAGCAGTTTAGCTCTCTACATTATATGCTCAAAAGTATCCTCTGTATCCTTCATTTTCTGTTTTTGTAGTCCACATATCCAATAGGACTAAAATTACCTAGTTTTCCTGTTTTTCTTGTATTTCTGAATTGGTCTGTGACCAATTAATTAACCATTAACCAAAGTAATGAAATAAACGCAGATCCTGGTGTAAGAAAGGGCTTAAATGTTTTATTCTATAATTAACAAGGTGACATACAGTGTCATCTCTTCACTGATGATAGGGAATGGCCAATTTCAGAACTATACACATATATACATAATTAATTATGTTGTATTCATAATTTGATTCTGGAAAGCAACTAGTAACAAAAGCTGTTATTTAAATCTGCAGTAAAAGTACAACATGAGTGAGGGATAATGCAAGCGGAGGGCTCCTGAAGGGGTTCATTTTGCAATAATGACCGGCTCGGTGCACATTACCTCACTTATTACACAACTATTTACTAAAGAAATCAATATTTTGACACGAAACATTGATTAAAAATTTATTTTATTTCTTCAGCTAGAAGAAATAGTCAGCTTGCTGTGTTCGGTCGAACACAGATCGAACTGCGGGCACAGCAGCAGTCTGTTATAAAAAATTTTTAAATCAGAGCCGTAGAATGCCTTAATGGACCAATCAGAATGGAGTATTCAACCAAACTTTGTAATAAGAATAGAGTAGCATAACATGGAATTACTGCAAGTAAAGTACAAGTATCTCAAAATTGTCATTAAGCACTGTTGCATCGAGTTCATGTACCGAGTACTTTCCACCACTAGGTGGAGACACTTTCCCAACATTGCCCCTCTCTCAATCGCTAAACTTTGTCCTCACAAAGACAGAAGTACTGGACACTTAAACACAAGCAACCACACACCTGAGCGCAGGAAAAATCCAGCGACGATGACGAAGCAGAGGACGAGTAAAGCAGAAAGAACACAGAACCCCAGACTCCAACATGGCTGCCAGGCCGACCGCCCGTCCACTCCTGGAAACACAAAATACAGAATCAGAATCAGAAAACCTTTATTCGTCCCACAGCGCTACAACAGCAAAGGGACAGTGCAGATAAAAAAAAAATAAAATAAGTACAAATTAGAATAAAAAACAACAACCGTGGTAAAATAAGTAGCAGCCTAATACAGTAAGTGAACATGTGAGAGTAATACAAATAGCAGCCAGTAATAACAATAATACATAGTAAAAACAGATATATTGCAGATACGTATTGCACATGATTGTATTGGACATATGTATTGCAAATGATTGTATTGCACAATAATAAATAGTAACGGGGTGTATTGCACATCGGGGGGAGCGGGGGAACAGTGTTGTTACAGCCGCATTGAGTGTGTGGTGGTCTACAGGAAGAATTAATCGACTCATCAATTGATTTTCATTGATTGATTCCTCCAGAACTCTAAACTCCAATATTCAATATTTCTGAAATATAGCTGACGGAATAAATCCCAAACGCCACCGGTTACGTGAAGCTCCAGTGGGGGAAAACAACAACAAAAGAATTGCTTCTTACATGATTTCAGCACTTGATATAATTTTTCATGTGAACCACAGGGATATTGAAAATCTAAATGTGTTTTTAAAAAAAAAACAGCGGTGAGGTGTGAAACCCAATTTCCTACAAACCCAACACCACTGATCATGCTATCACGTTATCACGTTATTTGAAACTTCCCCTTTACACAGAAATATAACCACGGCTTCAAAACATCTATCTGAGCTGGGCAGAACCCTTCATCCAGTCTGCAACTTCATACTATTTCAATCTATCATTAGCTTTTGGTGAATTCCTTTGTTGTTGTTTGTCTTTTAATAAGTTATCACAAAAGTGTATGATTTATCACAATGGTTAATTTTACATACCAATGTGTCTATTTTTACAAACTTTGCAAACTGTGTTGCATTAGCACAGAGAAATGGATGATTGACACTTTCACTCAGTACAAACAACGTATATAGTTGGCACACAACAATATGCAATATATTCATACAGTGCAGACATGTTACCATTTAAAGGGAACTTTAGGAGGAAAAAATGATTCGATAGGTTCAAGTTATCACGTCTTGTCCCCCTTTTTTCGGATGTATCACAGTTATGCTTGGTTTCTACCTGACTGTTGTATTGTAACTATTGTTTAATTAAAACTGATATATCAACAACTATTGGTCAGTCAATTCATGATCCCCAGAGGATGAATCCCACCGGGTTGGTGAACCTCCGCCTTGTCCTCCAGCGCCACCATGTGCTTTATATATTTGTTTGGCTTTTGAAGAAACACATCAACAATTATCAGAAGCATTGCCATGGCATCGGGTCCATGCATTCATGTCCCTCTCAAGGTTGGATTGTGCTAACTTTAATAACTTTCCTCTAGCGCCATCATCAGGTCAAATTGAAATGTGTCCAATACTTAGTTTGAACTGCAAAACAAATGATATTCCTCTCAGCCTCAGCTGTGTGTGTCTCGTGTTTTCAACACCCTTAGTCCTTTAGCATTGATCCTGATTTGTCAGTGTATTCTTTTTGTACTTTCTCTTAAAAATACAAAATGTCTTATACTCAAGAATAATAACATTTAAGCTCCTTCTCCTGTTTTCAAGCTTCATCCTCAACCTCATCTGAAATATATGTGCTACTATTTAAACCTTTGACCTCAGTCATCAAACTACATCTGAAATCAAAACAGGTTTGAGGACTATTTGATGTCCTGCTACAGAACACTGCTACTTCAGATGACATCTGATGTTCGTTTCAACTTTTCTTTTTTTGCTGTTTTGCTTAAAGTCTGTCATTCGCTTTTTTATGTGAGACTTTTTTTATGCCGCTGTCTGACCACGACTCCCTTGTTAAAGAGATTCTGAATCTCGATGGGAACATTCTTGGTGAAAATAAAGGTTCAACAATATGACGTTCTTACCATCAACAACCAGATGAATTCCTCTGTTAACAGTAATAGCTCCTCCTCTACGATCAATGCAGAAGTAAAGCCCAGAGTCCTTCTCCTCCACCTCCAGGATGTGCAGAGTGAGCGGGCCCCTCTCCATGTCACCCTCGTGGCTGAAGCGACTGTCTGCAGTGTTGGCGGTGATGGCAACCTCACTCAGTTTGGTCACTGTAACTGACAGCAGAGGCTGCAGCTGATCTGAGTGCAGAACGTACCAGTTGATATCCGTGCTCGACGTCACGTTGCAGGTGAGCGAGACGTTCTGTCCCGCCGAGACCGCCAGGTCAGAGCGGAGAACAGGTGAGGCTGAGGACAGGTGACATCCTGCAACACCTGAGGAGAGGTGAGGAGAGAGGTCAGACTGGAGAATCATGAAGCTGATGCTGACCTGCAACTAAATATTGGGGTACTTGATATTTATAGTGGACAATATACGGTAGGCTGAAGATGTGGACACCCCTGTGCATGTACTAGTGTACTGTTGGTCTGGGGCTTTTCCTAACACTCTGTGAGTATTTGATGTACAAAGGATCATTTTGGGGGTGAAGTATTCCTTTAAAGTTTAGAGTTCATCCCAAAATACCCTCCTCGAGTCCTCTTGTCCTCTATCCTCGATCAATTGAACCAAAAACATCGATGGCGCCATGCCATCTCGAAGGACGTCCCACTTCCTCAAATACACTCGGAGGAGTTGAGGAGAGAGAGGAGGCTTCCAGAGGAGAGGGAAGCGAGGCGACACGAGAGCAGCCTACGTGGAAGTGTTATCGCTACACGTCTACAAACCTCCATTTTCCCAACTGAGGATTCCTCTGTCCTTGCATCTCATCGTCCAATCTTGCGTTGTACGCGGGCGGAGTCCTCAGTTATGAAATGGGATATCCTCGTTCATTCGGGCATCACTTTTAACAAATTTCTTTACTTATGACGTGTGCACAGCTTCACAGTATCACCTGTCATGGGTGAAGTCATCCATCTCTTTTTATTCATGGGATTCAATGTATTATTTTTGGTCCCGTATTTGTTTTCATGCCAGAAATGTACATTTTAATAAAAATCTAAACATATAATAATAATAATAATAATAATTGGTGGGTTAATGGATCTATCATTATGTTATTTCTGTTAGCTTAGTTGTGTTAAGATGCACTTGTGTATTGGATGTTGTTTGTATTTCAAATTGTTGCTACACTTTTGTCAACTCTTGACACATTTTCAACTGTTTTGTTGGTATTTTGTGCTAAGGACACATTTCATAGGTACAAAAAAAGTATTGAGATTTGACAGAATGATCTCAGATGTCATTGTACCCGGGTAGCAATGACATTTTGCATACTTTGCCACAGTTGCATGCACAGCTCTTCACTGACTTCACCACCACAACCCCCTGGTTCATGAGTATCATGAGTCAAAATCATGAGCACAAACAAAATAAACCGAAAACAGACATAATATAATAAACAACAATCTTCCAAATGAAGCCTCATCTTATTCCAAAAGTCCTTGAATTTCTCCACGCAGCACCTTAAAAGTAATTGACACATTCTGAATGTGATGTGAAGCCCTGGAGCCCTGCCTGCATTCAAACTAGCAAATAAATACAAAATAATCATATGATATAATGTTTGGTGTTGTAGATGTTTCGTTTTTGAGGAAACCAATAAGTATAAAACGAGTCTATGATGCTCATTGGGGGCACTGATGCTAATTGAGATTCAAATTACGACATGATAATAGTAATAATAATAATTAACTTACAAATGAAGGTTAGGATCCGTGTGACACCTGCCATCATCATCAACACATATAGCTTATTCCATGTAGCCTACATGAACTACAGGAATAAGAGGACTGATTTCAGTGGGAGGAAGTGAGCGGGGACTTTATTGTGGAGGAAGACAGACAGAAGAGACCACCATGCATGCAGAAAAAACACAGACACACGCACACGCACACACACACACACGCACACAGTCTGAAACCTATGAAGCGTAGGTTTCGTTTCTGCGGAGATCCGTCAGTGAATCTGTGTATCTTATAAAATCCGGAAATACTTAAAAAATAAAAGCACAGCAATAGGAGAGAGAAAGTCATGTGAACAAATGTTTGCGTTTGCTCAACATTCACAGTAGGGTAAACAAGTTATTATTTCCTGAAAACAACAAGTTAAAAATACGTTTTTGGTTGTTTGTTTTTTTAAATTACATTTCTGGGGCTTCATAGATAATTGCCCTCAATCACTGATTTGATATTAGAGGAATAACAATATTTCTTGAAATTGTTTTTGCAAATTGTTTTATCAATCCAGTGATGGTCAAGAACAGTATGATAATGAGTTTATTTGTTTTATATATATTATATTTATATTTTTATTAGGATTATGTCATAAAACAACACTTTTTGATATTTTTTATTTGTAACATGACATATCCACTTGGATTCCAGGGTTTTAAAAAAGAAATGGTGCTTTTATTTTGTAGGCTACATCGGAAGTTATAGCGCTCAACTGATCCGTGGTTACCCCGCGGAGTGTAACGCACACATTCAACTGGTGAAACGTCCTTCGGAGGAAAGAGAAGGGGACTGGACTAATTTTCCAAACAGTGGACATCATGAAAACAGTCAGAAAGGGACAATGGTAAGAAATATTACTCTTTATTTTGAAACTATACGCTTCATTTACAGTGAGCAGTTTTTATTATTATTATTATTATAAAAAAATTTTTAATCATATGTCCATGCAGAATAATCCAAGTATTTAATTTAACATGGCAGTAAATCAGATACAGGATTGAACATATCTGCAGAATAAAAGCATCAGCAGGTAATTTTATTCAGATCCACTTCAGCAGTGTGCGGCTGCATCTTTGCAGCTGACTGCAGGTGATGTAGATGTTTCGTTTTTGAGGAAACCAATAAGTATTAAACGAAACTTACTACTTGCTACTGAAATGAGACTAGAGTCTATGATGCTCATTGGGGACACTGATGCTAATTGAGATTCGAAATACGACATGATAATAGGAACAAATAATAAAAGTTTAAATACATTCTAGCTCAATATGAAGTCAATTCTGTTCATCACACATGTTAAATGTAGAGAATAGCTTGAAGCAACAGAGTACAGCTGAGTGTGTACATACACATATAGATATGTATATATGAATGTAAATAGGAAGAATAAACAGGATTTCTCAAACCTTACTGACACATGATGTCATTTCTATGACATGTTTATAAACATACTTCTGTATTCTATTTAAAAAAATATATACAGTCATATCAAAAAAGATTTTTAAATTGAACGTTAATTAATTATTTAATTATTATTAATCATTAATGAATGACTAAGTATTGTTTTTAAACCACTTATATATATATATATATATATATGAATATCTGATATATCAGTCAGGAATCTGCTGTGACCACACCATACATTATAAATTGAAATCTTCTGGACAAATATTGAATAAACATGTAAATTTCAATAATATCTGTTAGTTTTTCTGTATCGTTAAGATTAAATTATGAATGTTTTTTACGTTAAAGGTGCAATGTGTAAGATATTTCAGAATTTAAACTTGAAACATTTAACATTATCAACAGAGTGTGAAGAGGTAACAGTGTTGACGTTAAAGACGTCTGTGTGTTGTGTAGCAGAGATATCTCCTGAAGTTAGCATGCTAACAGCTAGCTGCTGCGTCCAGCCTGTAATACCACTTGTTCCTCTAGAGGTGATAGTGAGTCAGTGTAGCTGCAGTCTGCCTCAGTACAG
>CALSBV010010471.1:29688-39883 GCA_943590825.1 Bovichtus diacanthus
CACACACACACACACACACACACACACACACACACACACCAGTGAAACTGGATAAAAAGGAAGTGAGCTGGCATGACGCGGCAAGTGAGAGAAGAAACAAAGAGAATTGTGAGATCAAATAAAAAGGAAGTGGCGAAGACTAATGGAGGTGAAACAAAACTGAGGGGAAATCTCAGTGCTGATGAATGAAAGCTGTTCATTACGCTGTAAAACAAAACTAACGCATGAACCGAGAGTAGCCTGCTCACGCTGAACTGTCAGGATGTTGGCGAGTTGTTTGTTCTGCAATCTTTCATCTAATGTCGTTTCTAAGCTTCGGCTTCTTCCAGATATTATTATTCTTTCTTCAAACGCATTAAATACAGTTTTTAATTACACTTCAAATGGTAAATACATCTTTTTATTTAAAGATAACGAGAAAATAGCAAAACTAAATTGACTCTTCTCACCTTCTTCGTTCTTTAGTCGGTCCAGCTGCCCTTTCTCCATCAGAGCCTCGGCCTCCTTCACAAATGCGATCATCCCGCCGAAGGGTGGAGACAGAATCTCTTCGATAAACTCCTGGAGAGGGGAGGAGGACAAACACGTGACAGTTTTATTCAAATGTGAAAACATCAACGACAGACGAGATTTTTAGTATTTCGTATATGGCCTTTGTTAACACCTTATTTTGAAAACCTCACGTAGTCACACATGTCACTTATCCCGCTGCTAACTTCACCAAATCCGTCAATCGCTCTCCCGCTCAGCTTGACCTGGGCCGTTTGAATGCATTTACCATGAATGTCAGTATATGATTGCACAACAATTTTTCATTTGACGATCACAGCGGCAGCGTCAAATGTGCGATGAGGTTCATCCTTGCAAAAAAGGCCAAAAATCCGTAACTTCGTGAGTTTTCCTCGTACATGTACCACTTCGATCTTAGAGAATAGCACGTTTCTTTCTCTACAACTTTAATCTCCGAGCTCCGGTAATATATCTATTGTATAAATTACGCCATTCGCCATGTCCGCGAGGGACTGACTGCGCATGCTCCGGTTTAATTCCACACTCCGGTCCAGTTGGTGGCGTATGCACCTCTAGCTGGTTTGTTGAGAAGAAGAAGAAGAAGAAGAAGAAGAGATCAAACTGAATGATTGTCGTGAGAGGAGATTCGCACTTACGGCCGTTACTACCATGTACTGTATATAATTCGTCTTTAAAGGAATGCAAAGACAACGTAACATGGGGTTTGGAGCAGTAAATGCGCATTTGTGGAACGCCAGACCAGCGCAGACCCTTACTTGTAGTACGAATGGAATGGCGAGTACGTATGAGCCTTAAACACTTTTAAATATACCTGCAAGTGTGTCAAAATAAAAGAGCGCACAGAAAAAGAGGCGAGAGTAAAAAAAAAAAAAGAAAAAAAGATATTTGTGAAAAAAAGTGATGTTTACCTGCGTTCTGGCCAGCAGCAGCTGCTGGAAACATTCCACCTCCTTACTGTCGTCTGCAGCCCTCTCCTGGACAAATGGGGGAAAACAACAATCATCACGAGGATTTAACCAAAAGTAGAAGATCTTAATTTCCCACCAGGTAAGAGGACAAGAAGCAGGCACGATGAGACCTTTATCAACGTTTCCATATGACAACTGGTAAAGAAAAAGTCAATGACAATGAAACCAAGACATGGACATTGAGGCTCACCATGAGAACGCTGAGCATCATGTCGTAGTTGTTGATGAGGAAGATGAGCTGGTCTCTTCTGGAGGGAAACTCTGCCGCCATCTTTAGCACAAAGTTTTCCACCTCAACCTGGAAAACAAAAAAAACAAAAAACTCATGTTTTTCTCGTTTATGACAAATACATTTGTGACAGATTGTGGCATATTCACCATGGCATTGTCTACTTTGACACACTTGCAGGTATATTAAAAGTGCCAATCACCTCAAAAAAACAGTACTTTGGTTTCAGTGTGTATTTAAAGATGAAGTTATGAAACAGAGATCTAGAAACTGGTAAAAAGCCAATAAAACCGTAAGTGAACTTTCTCATTTTCTTACATATTTACTTGGTCACTGACTTAAATACTTAAAAAAGGGCAAAAAAGTCGCACCAAAATCAAAAATATATATTTTTTCCTCTTACCTGCTATTTAGGGGTGTAAATCCCCAACATCATACATCATATTTTATTGGTTCTTTGAACAACGATTTTGATTCGATTCAAGTCGTAGGTTTTGGGTGTTGAAAGTGGGACTTTTTGGAAGACGCTTGGGTCTTGAGGAGTTGAAGCATTTATTTAATCGACTAACAAACTGTACACACGCTGCACTGCTACTCGCCATCTCACATGTTCCATGTCACGGAACTACACCCCCCAGCCGTATCACCAAGCAGAAGGAAGTGTAGTTAGGTAGAAAGAAAATAGTTCCTCCGTGAAACTGCTCACAACAATATCAGTGGAATATCTTCAGTAACCGGGTCAGGATTTTTTTTTTGGCCGCTTTGAGCCCCAGAAGCTGAGTGCCATCTAGTTACATTAGATTAAAGAATAATTGGGGGTGAACTGTCCTTTTAATTCCAGAATTATTTGCATACGTTTTCAAACTTTACTGCTGTGCTGGTAACTTCATTTGTTACGTAAATACTTTGATAATTAGACCTGCTGACGTTGTGTGCGTGTGTGTGTACCTGCAGCTGTCCCAGCAGAGTGTGGGTTCTCTCGTTGGGAAACGTCTGGTTGATACTGACGATGGCCGACGAGAACTCGGCATAACGACGCGTGATCTGAAATCAACAAACACACACTCAAACAAACGCGATACATGTGTGACATGTGCATGGTGTGTGTGTGTGTGTGTGTGTGTCTGTAGACCTACGTAGTGTGGTCTGGTGTCCAGTACTCCCAGTTTCTGAGGGTCTGTGTTCCTGATGCTGTGGATGTTCATCTCCAGAATCAGTTCAAACCTCGGCCACAGGAGCTCCAACACCGCCTCCCAGTACCTGACACACACAGGCGAGGACACATTCATAGGAATACGTTCATATAAAAAGGTTAAGCAGATGGTTCAAGATAGAGCTCAGCGTTGGATCTATTATCCAGTGAGAGACCACATTGATAGAATGGTTATAATTACATCTTTCCAGGATGATTCCATCAGTTAGAAGTACTCAGTTTCTTTACTTCAGTAAAAGTACTAACACCGCACTGTGAAAATACTCCACTACAAGTAAAAGTCCTGCAGTCAAAACCTTACTTAAGAAAAACTATGTACTCAGTATGTTACTATCATATTTGATGTTTCTGGATTAACAGTGCTGCATTAAAGCTTGGGTAAGACAGAAAGAGTAAGTTGCATTTTTTTAAATGATCCAACAGAAAAACCCAGCCCGATGTTGCCAACTCTTTTCCAATGAGAGTAGCCAGCAGCACTAGCTCCAAAAGTTGTTAAATCTAGAAAATAAATCAGCAAGTTGGCAACATTGGCTTGCCAACGTTTTGTTGCATTTTACTGCAGTAGATGTTTTGACCTCCTTTACATCCTGTTGGTAGTTTACTCTACAGCATCATGTTCTATAAGATCACCACATGTGTGTATCTGTGTCTCTGTCCTGTCAGAACCACGTGTCAACTTTTCACGAGTTTCTCAGAAAAAACTGTTTTCAGCTTTGTGACGATGCATTTTCCAGCTGATCCGAGAGGCTTTTTAAAGGCTTGATTTCGCTGAAGAAGGAGGAGAATCTTCTCAGCACATAAAGGAAACACTTCATCCTTCAGTTCATCACAAACACTTCTGGAGGTACAAGGTTCTCACTGGACAGGGAGGGGATGGAACCTGTAATCTGTGAAGGAACTAAAGCCGTCAGACAAATGGACTGGAGTGAAACGCACAACATTAGCCTCTGAGATGCAGTGAGATAGAAGTATAAAGCTGCGGGAAAATACTCAAAGTACAAGTACGAGTACCCTTTAAATTTATACTTGAGTGAATGTACTAAGTTATATTCCACCACTGATTTCATCCACCTCTTTCTAAATAGTCTAATGAACTTTAAGAGTGTGTGTCTGCAGAGACGATGTGAACTGCTGCTGGGTGAAAAATGTGCTGAGTGGGTATACAATAACAATCTAAAATACACAATAACTGCTGAATTCCAAAAAACTCGCAGCTGTAACTATAGAGATAAGCATGGGGGGTGAAATAAATGAAAGGATTAACGGGACACTGACTTGTCGAGAGAAGGGATGGTCCTCTTGGCGGTGATGGCTCTGAACCGCAGGATGATGTGGATGCAGAGGAAGACGGCGATGCTGTCGTAGCAGTCGGACACATACGTGGACATGCTCTTCTGCAGGGAAGGGGCAGACACAGACAGTAGGACTGAACGTCACGATGCCACACCATGTTGTCTCCAACGTGGGATCAAAAACATTTAGCAAGTGGGCTCGATGGCTCGAACACAACAAAAAGGCTGCAGGGACCAAGCCTGCGACCGGGGGAGAGAAGGTGTGTTCTTCGTACCAGGAACATGCTCAGAGTTTTTCCCATGATGCTGTTGAAGAGGTCGAAGGCGGAGTTTCCTGCCACCATGAAGAAGTCAGAGAGGAAGAGGTACTCCCTGCAGCCATTGTCCAGCAGAGCGTAGTGCTGGCTCCGAAACAGCGTCTCATAGGGATACTGGAAGAGAAATGTTCACGTCACCTCCTGTAAAGTCACTCACTGGTTATTAGGGGTGTCAATTTTTCACAATTTCATTTGATTCCAATTCTTGGGGTCATTGAATAAAAAAAAAAAATCAAGTGATTCTGGATTCAGTACATCGGGGGTCATTTCAGGATCTACTCCGGCCTGCTGCGTGTTAACAAAGGCGGTGTGTAAAAAAATTCCATGAAAGAAGAGTATAGTGTGTATAAGATTATAGAGTTTCTATATTTAAATAGTTATTTAAACTGAATGCAATAATGTAAACGCACAAAGGCAAACCTGAGACAAAAGGTAACAATTATTCATGATAAACTTGCACAATTAAACACTCTTTTTAAAGACTTTAAGAACAACAACTTCCAGTTCTACAAAACAATAAAATGCAACCCATTACATAAAAGGCTAGCTGCAGTTTTATTTCTGACAAACTTGTCAATTTCAAAAACAAATTGGACACAAAGTAACAAGTAAAACAACAGGTTTGTGTGATTTTTAAACTAATCACACAACTTGGACCTGGTGTGTAGGATTAATGTGCATCAGTAGCCATATCTAGGGTTCTTCTGTAGAAAACAAATTGAATCAGAATCTTAGAAAAGGTCTCAATTAGAAAACCTTTCATTTTGAATAAAAAATTAAAAAAGTTTCACAAGATGCCACAAGATGTCAGTGTTGATCCACAGTTCACACCTCAGGACACGGTGTGTACTCAGACATCTATTCTTATATTTAGAGTCTATTTAGTTGCCCTACAAGTAGATTCCTACATCTGTGATTACTTATCATTTTTAGGTTCCAACAAGAACTTTAAAGTTCTTCCACTGTATTTCTTTAAGATGGTTCGGATGTTTCCCCACAAGAAATCTGGTGCTTTCTGTTTTTATGGCTCGAAACTCCTCATGCAGGAGCCGGTGGTACAAACACGTTGGTTCTCCAGTGGCACGATTCAAAGAGAATTTGTGACATTCATCCATTTCTTGTTTTATGATATTTAGAATTTTCCCTGAGGTACGGATGAAATTCACGAGTGTTGTGCGGGTCATGAGTACAACAGACTGTCTGCCTTTCTTCACAGGGGGAAAATAATTATTGGACGTGAGATAATAATGCCTTTTATCTGAACGAACTGTAATGAAGACAAACTTAAAGCAACATTAATAGTCTGTTCTCAATATCGTCATCATCATCATGGCTGCCAATTTACGGAGAGTTTTTATCATTTATTTTGTCACAGCAATATCGTTTTTCATCAGATAGTTTCAACCGGACTAGATTGACTGAAATGTTCAATATAATCTGATGACAAAAAATCTGAATACTTAATAAAAAATAAAAAAGCCTACAAATTAGGAAAAAATATTTTGACTAATAATGACTAAAATGTAAGGAAAAAAAAACTAGACTGAAACTATGAAGGATTGAAAATGACTAAAAAGTGAAGTAAAAGTACGGAAAGTATTTCCGTCTAAAGACGAAATCTAAAAAAGCTGCCAAAATTAACACCGTTACTATACATCCCTGCAACAAATGATTCTTTTGGAAGAACTCAGAACTTATCCAGTGAAGCTAATAACTCCTACAAAGCAGGAGATTTAAAAAAATGTTGTGTTTTGGACTCTTTGTGACGTCTCACCCGGCTGTCTCCTCTCTGAGCCGTGTGTGGAACCAAGATGGGCCCCTCCAGCTCAGCAGGACTCAGTATGGACCCCCTCTGGCCCACAGTGAAGATGGTGTTCCTGCTCTTCAGAGACGGTTTGGAGAAGAAACCTGCAGCAGGAAGTCAAGGAGCACCTGTTTCACAGTCCTGGTGTCACATGACGCCCTCAGGAGTCAGTAATGAGCAGATATCGGATGTGTGCGTCCTTAAGTTTGGTATGTGAGACACACCTGGTTTAATTAGGACAGTATGTACATGAACGAGCTTCACCCGCCTACTGAATGTGAAAGAGACCTGAGGCATGTCTTTGTTTTCCGCTCAATTTAACACAGTTACTTTCATTCTCTGCCAGTTCTGTCGGTGTCAGCGTCACTTGAGCTTTTCGTGAACGGTGCTGGAAACAATTCTCTGTGTCGCCGTGGGTGTTAACACTCAGAGGTGGGTCACTCAGTTTCTTTTCTTAACTGCAGCGGCTTGGGTTCGACTCAAACCCGTGGCCCTTTGCTTAATGTCGTCCTCTCTCTCTCTCTCTCTCTCGCCCCCTTTTCTGTCTGCTGTACTATCGCATAAAAAGGAAAAAAGAAAAATCTTTAAAGAATGTTTTTTTTATCCTACAGTAATAGTAATAACATAGCACTATGTAACATTTCCACACTAATATGTCTCAAAACGATTAGACCTATGTTATACATTTAGTTGAGTTGTGTACTCACATTGTCCCAAATGTTTCAAACACAGAGAAATGTGTAATTTTAAATGAAGGTCACAGTGTGATTTATCCGCTCTCCCGGTCATGCCGGCGTCTCCTCTGAGCAGCGTCAGCGTTGTGGTCGTCTGCCAGAAGCTTCATAAACTGACTTTTTATCCGGTTTTTAAGACACATTTTTACCTGACACTTTTTACATCTTGGTGGTTTTTAACTCTGCATTTCAACCGGATGAAGGATTTCAGTCATCGGACGTCTGGATTTTAAGTTCTCAGAGAAACAAGCTGAGCAAACGTTGGCGGCAGCCGAACAAGCGTGCAGGAGAAACTCTGCTTTAATACGTTTTTAAATCGGTTTTAATTAGCAGGCCCGTTTGTTTTGGAGAGCAGGAGACCTCTGCGGATAACTCGCCTCCAGGTAAAAACCTCATGAACGAAGACTAAAGGAATCCTAATCGGCAGAAGCTGACTGCAAGGACAGCAATGGTGGTGAAGACGACAACGCCCATGATCCCCCCCAGCTACTTCACGACGACACCAAACTCCGTATGTTGTTACCGTTTGGATTGAGAAACCCTGAGTGACACAAAATAACATATTCTGCGCTTAACGGTGCAATGTGTAAGATGTGCCAGAATGTAACCTTAAAACATTAAAACACTGAACTATCATCATCAGCAGAGTGTGAAGAGGTAACAGTGTTAGCATGCTAACAGCTAGCTGCTGCGCCCAGCCTGTAAAACCACTTGTTCCCCTAGAGGTGATAGTGAGTCAGTGTAGCTGCAGTCTGCCTCAGTACACACTTATAATTCATTATTTAGACAGACTCTCAGAGTTTCAGCAGTCAGTCAGTCAGTCAGTCAGACAGACAGACAGACAGACAGACAGACAGACAGACAGACAGACAGACAGAATGTTAATGCCGTTTGTGCGCTAACATACTATAGAATATTGCATTGCTTTTTTTTGCTGTTATTGCAGTCAGCTTCTCCTGATTAGGGTTCGTTTGTGCTTTTTTAATAACTGGTGGTTTTGAGGATTGATGAATTTAGATCGTATGGACCCAGTTTAGAGGTGAAATGCTGCCCTTATTTATTTGGAGCAGGTGACTCGGAACTACATATTGCACCTTTAAAGACCCTGTCTAAGTCAGTGGTGCCCAACCTGCGGGTCGGGGCCCTAAAAGATGACATACTATGGGAAAAGAAATCGGAACTATCCCTTTGAGTATTTTAAAATCCTGCATTGTTTACATACCAAGTTTGCTTGCATCACACCAGCATGTGTGTCCTGTTAGTGATGGACACACGCATGCACGCACACTCAGTTTAAAGGATATCTTTCTTGGCTGTGTCTTCTACTCCCATGAGGTCATCTTTGTCTGCAACCTCCTCATACTGCAGACAGGACAGAGAAACATGCTGTCACAAGTCAACGGAGAGAGAAACAGGAATACTGCAACACACCTGTAGCTCTCGCGGTGGCGCTGTGATAGAAACGCAGTGCTCCTACAGCCACCGCTGAATCATCTCTTCATTTCAACTGATATCAGCCGACTGCTTCTTTATTTGAAGTCAACATGTGTACACATAAGAGTGTATTCTGATATACGTGTATGGATTTCAAGAAACTCCTTAAATTTGACAAAATAAATAAATAAAAACATTTAAAAGGAATACTTCACCCACACAAGTATCATTTGGATATCAATTATTCCCCCGTGGTGCCTTGAATTCTTGAAGAAAACGTTGCTTTTCCTCGCATGCCTCCACGTTGAACGAAGAATCCAAAAATAGAGAACTTTCTTGACGAATTGAAGTAAACAGCAAAACTACATCGAAACGTCTGTTTACAAACTCGCACACATCGGCGCAGTCCAATCCAAGTCTCATTTATCCAGTCAACACATGCATTATGCTAAAAACCTTACTATTTACGATCAACACGTCCTCATACACATTCTCACGCTTGTGCAAGCGCACCTATAGTCCGTAAGTGACTGCAATATTCAGGATGTAGTGAAAATGCATGTGTTTGGGAAGCAGTGAACGCACGACTGGATTATACTGCACAAGTTCACGAAAAGTTTTCTTCAAGAATTCAAGGTAGCACAGGGTGAGTAATAATGATACACAAAGGACCATTTTAGGGGTGAAGTATTCCTTTAACTGAGGAAGGTCGTATGAGAGGGATATAACATTATCCCGAAGCTCTAAATCAGGATAAAGCACTTAAAAGAAGAGAGAATCTTATTGTTGTCTGACCTGCACTTTGAGCAGCCGGCCACTGTACGACTTGAAGTAGCTGTAGTAAATCTTGCTCATTGTGTCCACGTACTCATCTCTGATCTCCTTTGCAACCGTTCTCTCATTGGCCAAAAGGAACTGATAGAAAAATCTACAGCGAGACGAAACAAAGCACAAGAGTCAGAAAGCAGGAGTGGAAATGTTTTTCACACATTTCAGCTGTATAGCGTATTCTGAATCATACGGGACAAAGTGCTTCACAACAGCTTCATCAAAATCTTGAAAATGTATTCTAAAAAAACGCACAGGTAACCAGTGTGAGGAAGCTAAAGTTGCGGTTTTATGTACTATTGTTAAGAGTTAGTGAGGAGCGGTAGTCTAGATGGGACGGGATGAATGCATGAATGACAATTCCCGGGTTCTTGGGAGACAGAAAGGACCGGATCTTAGAGGTTCTGCGTAACTGGATGAAACAAGACTGGACGATCATTCCAAAATGCAGATTGAAATTAAGATTATTATCAAAAGTGACAGCAGGATGTATGCAGTGTGGGGATACTGGTGCAGAATGAACCAAGTCGTGGTGCCGTGTGGTGTCTGGGCCCATGACAATCACTTTAGATGTGTCTGCATTTAGTTGAAGGAAGTTATTCGGCTGCCAGATCTAGATATCATTTAGTCCGCCCTGAGAATGATGTATCTGTTTTATACCCCGAATGGCTTCTATTGCTATTGGCTCGAAGCTGGAGGAGTATTATGTTACAGCTGTTGCGACCAAAACTAATTTAGTGTAAAAACAGGAACTTCAAAAACATGATCATTTCTGTGGACACTAGGAATTATTATCCTGAATTTTGTTTTTTTTTTTTTTTTTTTTTTTTTTTTTTTTTTTTTTT
>CALSBV010010471.1:39983-54616 GCA_943590825.1 Bovichtus diacanthus
TTTTTTTTTTTTTTTTTTTTTTTTTTTTTTTTTTTTTTTTTTTTTTTACACAATAATTGCTGATGTCAGGTCAGCAGAAAGTCTTCACACCTCCCATCACAGACTGAAATAAAAAAATTAAAATATAAAAAACTTGGTTTGTTTTTGGTACTGTTCTACACTTGTATAATTTCACCTATTTGAGGCTTATGTACTTGCAAGATTCTTGCTGTTTAGAGTCGTATCCTCATGATTGTTTGCACTTATTGTAAGTCGCTTTGGAGAAAAGCGTCAACTAAATGAACTGTAATGTAATAAAACTTCCAATAAAGACCTTGAACAGAGAAGAGGAGCTGATGCATCTACAACGTGTTGAATAAGGTCTTTGAGCGGCAGGTGCAGCTGAGCCCACCTGTACTTCAGCAGAGTGTTCTGTGGGATCTGGTAGTTTGTCATTGGTTTCCTGAAGGAGTAAATCTTCTGGAGGATGAACTCTCGGATCTTTGACACCGCCTGAAGTGAGGAAGACATGTAAATATAGTTTCACGTCAGCAAGAACAGTCATTTAATGGGGATGATAGAAAATCAGGAGAGAAAACCTCAGAGTTTCTCCAAGTCTTTTATAAAAACAAATAAAAAAAAAAAATGTTTTAAATGTTAAAAAAAAAGAGTGATAAACTCAAAACAATCTACAGAATGTTTGCGCTGCACAAAATATTTGTTAAACTCAATTTTCATGTGCTTTTGCATTACTGATGGTTCTTCATCCAACAGACCAATTTTATCATAATTATTATTATGATTATGATATTATGATATTATTATTATTAATTTATTTATTTTTGCAACACTTAATACAGACAGAAAATGAATCTGCCTTTATTTTGATCATCGATTTACCATTTAAGTCATTTTTCAAAGCATAAATACCAACAATGCAATAGGTCCAGTTCTTAAATTTGAGGATTTTTCTGCTTTGCTTGGTCTTACATTGTAATGAATTGAATATTTTAGGGTTTGGGGCTGTTGTTTGGACAAAACAAAACATTTGATGAAGTCATTGTGGGCTGTGATTTGATGTTTTGTTTGTATTCTGTACCAATACACTGGTGAGGAGTTTCTTATGAACCCTCCTCTCTCCGCCTCACCTTGAGTTTGAGGCGGTCGACGATGTCCTGGATGTCGGAGCAGGCCAGCGTCTCTCTGAAGCTCAGCTCTTTGGCGAAGTTGATCTTGTTGTTGAGCTCGTGGAGCTGCTCCAGAAACTCCTGCTCGGTCACAGGACTGTCCAGGATGGTGCTGCGTCGACACGAGACAACATCAGACCAACGCTCTGCTCATTCACACGCCTACCGTGCATTTAAAGGGATAGCTCGGGGTGCTTTGTATCAGGTACTCATCCATAGTCAGTGTATTAACTACAGTACAGTAGATGACGGTTGGCACGGCTCCAAGTTTGGAGGGGGTGGAGTACCAGAGTTTAAAAGGGTCAGTCTGGTGGCATTGAAGAAAGCAGAGATAATGGCTCCAGTTCCCTGTCAGAAAGGTCTCTCTGACGGCAAGGTAAAGCAGTGAAAATAGCGTACACTTAAACTGATATTGATTTGTTTAGCTGTCTAAAATATGTTTTGCTGCTGCCCCCGTCCACAGCAGTACATTGCTTCGCTTCCTGCTGGTACTCCTGTCTGTTTCTCCAAACTGGAGGTGTGCCGACCGCCATCAACTGACGGTAATACACTGACTAATGGTAAGTACCTCATACAACCTCAAATCCAACAATCCGAAACTATCCCTTTAACTGTCGTAACCGTGTTTTCAGGCCGCCGCTTTCTCCGCCCCACTTACGAGATCATGGCTCCGGGCACCACCAGCTCGTCCACCAGCTGGCTGAGGTGGCTGCGTACCGCCTGCCTGTTCTTCAGCCGGACATTCATGCTGACCGACTGCTGCTGCAGAGTCTGGATCTCACTGCTGATGGAGGACAGGTCGCTCTGGAAGCCGCTCAGCATGCCCTCCATACGCTGACAGAAAACAAAAATATTACAAAGAATGTCCTTCTTATTTTTAAAAGATAAAGTAAGATAGAGGAAGAAGGGCTCCATGTTCCTTAATATTGTAAATAGTTGATTTTATGCGAGAACAGCCTGAAAAAGTTTGAGGAAATCTTTTTAGGGGAAATCGCTGGAAACAGACCACAGCGTGAAGACAGATCAGAAGTGCGAGGAGCAGAAGATGAAGGTGGAAGCAGACACAGAAAGAAATCAAAAAGTCACGGTGGCTATTCTAGAAACAAAAGTAAACTAAACTCCAAAATCGACTTCTTAAGACAGCATATTAAACGCCATTGTAGGTCAAATAATTACAATTACTAAGAAACTTGGATATTATCGGAGTGGTACATTTAAGAGAAAAAAACTTTATTATTGAGGGGCAGCTGCAAAATGATGTTTCATTTTATATCAAAAACATTTTGTTTTAAGAACTCGTAACAGGGAGTTTAGAAGCTGTACGTTACATCAACATCGGAACAAACAGACACAGAAAACTGAGCTTAATGAAATGCAGACGTCCAGATCTACTGTGCTGTCCTGACTCACACTGACCTCGCCCTGCAGTGGATTGTGGAATCTCGTCTTACCTCCAGTATGGAGTCACAGGCGGTGATCTGGTTGTGCAGCAGAGCGATGTTCTGACTCTCCTTGATGTCTGACAGATGAGCAGTCAGGAAAACAAAACAATGATCTCGATCTCCTCCCAAAGTATTTATAAAACATTCAAAATGAAACATAAATAAGCCCTTACTTCACATTATGACTCATATGAGTTAAATGTGTGATCACAATTATTGTATTATAAGATGTCAATAGGAAGGGGAAAAAAAGAGAAAGATATACTGAAAAACACCAATTTGGATTTCTTTTAAAGCTGACAATATATCAGTTTATCTCAATCAAACCTGCTTTCTTGCTAAATATATTGAGTCGACCAAATTAAAAATACAAAATGAACAAAAACTGTTTGTGCTTAAAAAGGTAGCAGGACTCCAGGAAGCAGGTAAAGCTGCATAACAAGTAGAAAAATCACCACATTCAAAGGATACAGTCTTTGATGGAGGCTTGTTCAATCCTCTGCAGTTCTGACTCCACCTGTTTGGAGTACTGACGAAGGTCAACGCCCTAAACACAGACAAAAGTGAAAACCACCGTCACACGTGTTTAACACACACACACACACACACACTGCACTGGGAAAACATGTTCAGTGTTCAAATATAACAATCAATGCAGTTTTGACTTAAATTAATAGAACTGTATTAGTTGTCATTAATCCAAGAAAGTGTGTTGGGGGGGAGGGGGTTCTCTCTCACTGAAAATCACAAAAAAATTGACTTTTTATGTTTTTAGTTAATAAGTGAGATAAAAATAACAAATTCAGCAAAAGCTGTTGAGCATGTAAACATGTCTTTTAACTCGTTTAGAAAACAGCGCCATGACATTCTCACCGTCTTGAGCGCCTCCTTCACGAGGTCATCTTCCAGATTGGCCTGGATGTGAACTGAAGGAGACCGAGAGGAAGAGCAGCCATGACCAAGAAAACTCCCAACAGAAACTCTGGACCGTAAAATGTTATGAATTTAAACTTGCAGTTTCCTCCATGTAGGAGGTTTTATAAGATCTGGATGTGGCTTTAGGGAAAATGCAGAGAGCTGCTGCAGGTTGTAAAAATGCTGAAGATGTGATATTCTAAAACTTTACTAATGCTAAATCCTAGTAGCAGTATGTTGCTATATTTATCTTAGCCCTAAAAGACACCGCAAACATATTGTTTAAAATAAATATTAATACTGATAGTGTCAGTGGAAGCTCCATGCATCTCATTATGAGACATATTAATGTAAAGGTTGCCTTACTGTCCACTTCATCCAAGATAAACTCATCAGTGGTGAGGTCCAGTTCTCCCAGGTTGAGGTTTGTGATGTCTCCATCAGTCTTCTAGAATACAAACCGACATAATTACACACAAATACTTATTATAGACACCTAATATGTCCGGTGGTGGGCAGGCTCTGACGTTACATTTTTTGGCAGGTCACTGAACATTTCTACCGGCCACTCAATTTTATAGTCCGCCACATCTGAAATCTACGTAGAACGCTTTAGAATTGTAAACACAGACTAGAAATATGGAATATATCATGTAATCTTAATCACTGCTGACCTGAAATGCTTACCTGCCTCAGCAAACATTTTCCCTGTATTTGGCAGGTGGCAGATGCTAATTTTATTCCCCGGAGGTGGGTCAAACTTTAACATATATAAGTAAAGGAAGTTTAAATGTTCCACAGGGTTGGGACATTTTTGCATATTTTCCAAAGGAAGTTAAACTCTGGAATTTTGGGGAAAATTTTTTTTTCACAATATTAATAACAATACGTTTTAACAGTTAACTTATTTTGGAGAGAAATACCCATAAAATCAGAGTCTGCATCGAGGAAGTCCATGGAGAGGAAATGGAGGCCTGAGAGAAAAATAATATTTTGGAGGGGGCTCATAGGGACTGTTCAATACAATGTTAAATGAGTCAACTCATGTATTTAAAGTTTGGGTAGGTAACATTGGAGAAAACAGCAAGAGTAAACTAGATTAATAACCCAGCCCAGTGTTGCCAACTCTTTTCCGATGAAGTCGCAAAATCTAATGAGAAAGTTGTCAGTAGTCAATCCCCCAAAATGATCATTATGAACGTAAACAACGAACATGGCTGTTGTTAGTTCTCCCAGCTGTCAAGCTACAGCTCGTGGAAGACTGGTGCACGGGCAGAGTGTGTGCAGGTAGACAGGCAGGTTGTTTATCTTATTACAGTCCTGCGACAGCCACAGATACCGCATTGTTTTCTTTTTTTTGTCAGAGCATTTGATTTATTGTTGGCTGTTGGACTGTAAAGAGAATTTTAACAAATATAACAAAAGATTGCCCACACCTAGCTTTAATGTGCATGTTGCATTTTACTGCTGTAGATTTTTAAGGTTGTGCTAATTTAAGCTAGAATTTAATTTAGCTTCTTTATATACTGTTGTATAGTTAAATCTACAGCAATGCAACAAGATCATCATGTGTGTAGTGTTGTCGCTGTGCTGTGAGATCCACGTATCTCTAAAAAGTCCACTTTTCATGAGTTTCTCAGAAAAACAGCCTGTTTCCAGCTTAGTGACGATGTATACTACATTACCAACCTTAGCTTTAAAACTTTTAAAGTTCTACTCAACTAAATTGTTGATTTTTTCATTTCTATTAGAAGGGTTTACAATGATATCTGCTTATAATATGATTTTTTTTTAAAAGTGTGTCTCTATGTGCATATGACATGGTAAATACAGAGCAAATAACCCTTATATTTCCATTTAATTCACGGTATGTCCTGTTCATTTGCATGGAAAGTTTCCACCTTGAATAATCCAGGAATTTTGGACAATTTTAGTTGCAACTAAAAATTGTTGTCATGATCGACTGATTCGTCAATTAATCGTTAAATTGGTCAATAAAGTATTAGCAAATAAGGAACATGTCCATCACAAGTTCCCAGAGCCTTTGCTTTATGAATGGCAGGTGGTCATTTCATTCCCTGACGGTGGTTCAGCAATATGATTAATTAATAAAATTGGTGTCGACTAAATTTCTGTAAATTGACTACTCGGCAAATGTTTTCAACGTCAGTGACGTTACACTGTGTTGCCAAGGGATGCGTTCAGGACATTGTTGAGCTTTTCAGTGTTCAAGCAATATGAATACAGTGTCAAAATACACAATTTGGGAACATGTTGTTTACGGCCACTTCTCTTCGGCTGTCCATCTAGCAAGATGCACTTCATTCAGCTATGTAACGTTGCCGTGCATTTATAATGACAGCCTCTTGTTATGAATGCTAACAGGAAACAAAAATGAAAGAGCACAAAAACGAATATTTTAGTTTTTTACAACAACTGAAACTTCAAATATGAGTAATCAAATGTCACCTCGTCTTGTAAATACGCCATAGCGATTTCTGTTGGGTTTCCAGGTGTGTTTACATCGGTGCCAACTCCACCGGCTGCAGCTGCGACCTCCGCCATCGAAGCGAATTTACGCTAACGTTAAAAAAAAAAATTAAAAACGTAAAGTTCCGCCGCAAAAACAAAGAGGCATTCTAGCGTTTATGAACAGAAACAATAAATTAATACGATTACATTCTGAGTTAAATTAATAAACGCCAACTAAATAAGTTAATATCCATTTCATGTGACTGCGTTAACATAGCTTATATTTATGTGTTTGTCTTATCTAAACGGTGTTTCACTTTTTTTGGACTGAATAAAAGTGATGGACTGACTTCCGTTCACCGGCAGGGTCAAACTCTCGCGAGAACCTTGCAGCTTCCTCTTCGCACGGACCCTACTTCCAAGATGGTGAGTACGTTTTCTGTCAACCTGGAATAGTTTTGAAATCGACAATCATCAAACTTTAATCACACTCATTTATTACAATTATACCTGTAATAAATATTATACAATATGTGCGAGTGGAGTGATGTGGAATTGTTTGCATATTGGTCGCAGAAATGGACGTATTAACGCGGTTTACTGTCAACGATGAGCTGAGGTGTATGTACTGGCTGCAGCTAACGAGCACTTCGTATTTTCTGTCCGTGGCTAATACTTACTGCTACATTTGTGCTGTTTATCCCCGGTTTGAAGCGGAACTGTAACCGGACAGTACCTTTCAGGTTACTGGCGTTGTTAAAGTCGAAGAAACATTCATAATTTAAGACGGCTAGCTGTAAAAGCTAACTAGCCTCTTACTAGCTTGTGGCTCGGGTGTAGCATGTTTGGAGACAAAGTACATGTTACACCGGTGAATATGCCCAGGCAGCCGGATCAGTTGACGTGCCGAGTTGCTTTGGTTTGTGGTTTAGTGAAGTCCTTTTGGTGAGTGAATTTTGGAGATGCACAAAAGTTGTTGGTTAGAGCAGCACAGCTCCAATGATAATAGCTGTGCTAACTGGAGCCAAAAAAATGTGAGTTACAGAGGCACACATTCTATACTTTCATTGAAGTTATTTGCCCCACAATAACTTCTGATCAGACCCAAAACCCTTTGTACGACACGGGCTAAAAAGTTAAATAACTTTTTTACGTTTTTACGGTGTTGATATGAAAGCGTTTATTTTATCTCTGGTTCTACAGATGTAAGCAGTAGTAGTGTTTCATGTTAATGAAGTTATTGTGTTCAGTCAAAGTGTGAAGGTAAACATGCCACTAGATTTGGTGAGGGGGGTGATTGATTTTTAAAATAAAAAAAAATTAAAAAAAACGTCGTCTTTTGCAGCTAATAAGTTAGTTACTAGTACCAACACTCGCATTAATTGTAAGCATCTCTCGTTTGACTAAGTTGTCACTCATCAGTATTGATCCAGCATTTCTATCTTTTATCTAATAGTGATCAATAGCCGGTTTGTGAGATTCATGCACCCCTGATAATGCTTATGTTCTGTTCTAGTCTCTGGTCATCCCTGAGAAGTTCCAGCACATTCTTCGTGTTCTCAACACGAACATCGATGGTAGGAGGAAGATCGCCTTCGCCATCACTGCCATCAAGGTGAGGCGTTTTCTGAAATATGCAGTTCCTTGTGTGACGGTTTTACATGCACCCGTTTCTTTCTTTATATTTGAATTCAAAGACTAAACCCACACAATGGATCTCTTTTTCACATCTTATTTGTGAAATTGCTTGTTCCTGAATTCTTTCCTGTGTTGTCTCAGGGTGTTGGCAGACGATACGCTCATGTCGTCCTGAGGAAGGCCGACATCGACCTCAACAAAAGGGCAGGAGAGCTGACCGATGATGAGGTGAGGAGAGCCCGGGGTCTGTAGAGGGTTCTAACTATAAAACTGAGCAAACTATTAAGTCTAACGCCTCCAGACTAAATGCTTTTGTCTGTTTCTATATTACTGTGTTTTTAATTTGCTAGATTTTCGCAACACAGCCTGATGGCGAAATTAAAATACTCCATGACTTATTTCGACTATTCATAGTGCCAAATGTTTCCTGATACTCTGGCGTTAGTGCACACTTTGGGAAACTTGTGAAATGCCGATGTAGGTTTTTGTTTCCAAACATTCTCTTTGATATTAATAATTACTCTTATCGATACAGATTTTACAATGTTGTGTGTTTATTGTTAAACGTCTGTGAAAAACGATTTGTGATCACATGGTTTTCACTTGAGCACATTTTATGCATGTTCTTGTGTATTAAAGGCTGTATTTAATTTTTTCTTCAGGTTGAACGTGTTGTGACCATCATGCAGAACCCTCGCCAGTACAAAATCCCAGACTGGTTCCTCAACAGGCAGAAGGATGTCAAGGATGGCAAATACAGCCAGGTATGTGACCACCAGTAAAAACATTGTCATCTGTTGAATCATTGTAAAATAATTTCCATCAAATTTAAGTTATATTCAACATAAAATGCATTAAGTTATGAGCAGATGTAACAGCCTTTACATGTCTGTATCACAAATGTATGACTGAATAGTCATTTGAAAGGCCTGTTTCCACCTTGTAGTGTTATAGTTTGTTGGGTATCAGTGTGCTGAGCAGAAAGTTTTTGTAGTGAATTTGTTTACCATTACGAGTTGGGTTAATGGTTGCGTGATGTCAAGTTAACATCTAGAAAGACACTGTAGTAGTGTGGTTCCAGGGCATACTTCATGAGACCACTTGTTTGTTGGATGGAATGGAAAAACCTCTCACTGCCGCTGTGTCTCGTTTCAGGTCCTTGCTAACGGTCTGGACAATAAGTTGAGAGAAGATCTGGAGAGGCTGAAGAAGATCAGGGCTCATCGTGGGCTCAGGCACTTCTGGGGGTATGAACTCTGACAGTCTGGACACTTATTGTCTCTGCATCGATCCTCCTCTTTACCAGAGATTGCACTGTTAAGTCATATCTATGAAGTTAGGATTACACATTTTCATGTAAGGTAATGCATTTTGCCCCCTGAGCTGAAGTGTTTGTATCTGGATGTGTGAAGCTGCTCAGTTTTAAAGTTTAAATTGGAGAACATGGCATCACATTTCAGGAGTTGAATACCAATTCATGTCAAAAAGCAATTATTAAAGTTCAGTTAGTCACTGATTGTCAGTTAAAGTGGCATCTCAGTGATTTGGTACATGATATACTAATAAAATGTTCTAGCTTGTTTTACAGAATTACAAAAAGTAGCTTTTCTATTAACCATCTTCTCTTTTACCTTCCAGTCTGCGTGTGCGTGGTCAGCACACCAAGACCACCGGCCGTCGTGGTCGCACTGTTGGTGTGTCCAAGAAGAAGTAAATTCCCCTGCTTCCCCCTCGTTTCAATAAAAGCCACAGTTGACAAATCTGTCTGTTCTGGTGTTTCACTTGATGTTAGAGATCCTTGTGCAAGTTTAAGATGAAGCTTTTGAATCCTGTTTTTTTGGGGAATTGTACTTTCATATAGTTGTGTTGACGGGGTTCTCTAGTCATTGAATGTTGCATCCATAACGTGAAGGGGCTCATGGGACAAAATGGTCAAGCGCCACCGCTGTACTCTTGACGGCACAAAAAAGGAAATCTTTATTTCTCCCCCACTGAACAAAATATAAATTATATAGAATTTGGATAGCTGCTAGAAATTCAGCCATCAAAACTGCTAAATGTTAGTGGTAGCGGTGCATAATTTTCATGTGCGTTTAGGCAGAACTAATATTTTGCACCAAATGTGATTTTTATTTAGATTTTGTGCTGCATCGCTGATGGAAGGTTAAAGTATAATTATACAACAGAAGAAATGGAAATGTTGCATCCTTAATATACAAATATTCATTAAAAACTGAGGTAAGACAGGAAAACTTATGGCTACAGGAAATATAAAGTGCATTATGACAAAAACAGAAGTCTGGTTACATCCAACTGAGGCTGATGGTCTGAAGAGACCAGAACACCCCATGGAGCTCATGCAAACTACCAAACACTTGGTATGTTAAATGTAATGTGGGTTATACAGCTACAGCTTTTAAGGTGGAAATGAGAATAGTTAGTAAAATATAGCAGACACATTTAAGGTACCTGCACACAATTATAGCTTAAGTTACACATGAAAGGGAACTGGCATAAAATCAACAAGGGACCTGCATAACTAGGTTTAACTTTTTTTTTTAAGCTACCAGACATATTGCTCCTAAAAGGCCTCACCATGTCCTACCCCAGTCCATGCTGGGATAGGCTCAAGCCCTCGACAGGTTAAGAAAATTGATGGATGCAGAAAAGAAAACCTTTGTGTTTTCACGCTTATGTAAATTACAGCTGTGGCTTAGTTTAGTTCTGATGATCAGTGATGCAACACGTCCAACAGAGAAGACCAAGGAATCAGCCCAGCGCTTAAAAATTAAATTATACAAAGATGTCAGATAAATTCAGATCGAATTACTGAAAGAAACTTAGGACAGAACTATCTTTTTCTTTATTCTATTTTTTTTTTACAACCAAAACCTGACTTCTAATTGCTCTCTGCGCTTCCACCTTCAGTCTTAAAGCAGAAGATCAGTGACAAACGTTTGCAAAGTCGAGCGTGTCAGTGAAACATTCTGTACCGAATAACTGGTCAGATTACAAGTCTTGTAAACGTTAGATTTAGCAATATATTAATGGACTACTATATCTGCCTGAAAAGAGCAAAAAATAATGTAGGAATTACAAAATTGTTAGACAGGACAACATTTGAATTACTGCATCAAATTCATGAAACTAAACCTTTTTGAATTACAATCTAATACTTTTGACTTCAAATAAAATACATGTTTTACTCATCTCAAATTTAAAACTTAGTATTCCATAATTTTGACAAAGAATATGTCAATAAATGTAGATACTATTTGAAAATTCTGACTCAAAGTTTAAATTTAGACTTGCCAGCTTGGAAAGTCAAGAATGAGGAGAAGAGTGACTGTTCATGAGGTTTTCATCATGTATCATCTTTCTCTGGCTGAACTATGCTGCCACAGGTATTGCCTTCATTAAATTGCCAGCTTTAATATTTCATGTTACAATAGTTAGCGAAAATAACATGTGTTTGAAAAACAATCAAATTTTTGGAATGAGAGTTAAAACTTGAGGTTTTCATTTTGGCACCAGTGCTTAAAAAACATTTCAAATACCCAGCTCGAGCAACTTTGCACAGCTTTGTCTTTTTAAAAGTGTGCAGTTAAGTATTTGTAAGCAATAAGATATTCAAACTGACAAAAAACAAAAACCCCCCAGGAGAAAACAAAAAGGAAATAAGTCCCTCTCTCGTCATGTTCAGGTCCATGAGCTACAGTGACTTTATAATCCCGAACATCCCCGACTGTAACAAATTACCAGTAAACTGTCGGAACATTATCTTCAAATGAAGCCTGGTTATTTACCGGAGCGGCTTCCGGTAAAGTACACGAAAGCAAAGATGTTTTTTATTTGCTGTTATTTAGTGGTTTGTGTTTTTCTTCTTCTTGATGAATCCTTTCAGAAAAATCCGGCCTCGGGTCAGATTTCACACGGTACTAATGAAATCAAGACGGTCTCAAAGCCTGTGCATTTTTAAAAAGATACGCTAATAAAAAGCGGTGAAATTGCAGCGACTGAACTTCCACCTTCAGAAGAGGAGCAGCACACTGATCCCCCCCTCATCCCTCCCCCATCCCCCCTTATCCCTCCCTCTGTGGAGGGGGAGACTTCTGTTGCGGCTGCTGTGGTGGTGGTTGTTGTTGTTGGTCCTTGGTGGGAGCGTAGTAAAGCTCCAGAGGCTTCCTCACCTTCCAGTATTTCTCATTGACCAACTCCAGAGTCAGAGAGCCATTCAGCGTCTGAGAGGAAAGGAAAGGAGAGAGGAAAGGAAAGAAGAGAGGAAAGGAAAGAAGGGAGGGAGGGGGGGGGTAATGAAGAGGGGAAACAGAAGTGATTGAAAAATTGTGTTCAATTCCACAGAACACAGTTTATTATATGAAATATTATATTATAAACGATTTTCTTCAGTAGAAAGTAGAGAAACTTTGCATAATTTCTGGAGCGCCACAACAAATTCCATTCAGCACAACGCGCAGATATCCAGAACCTGGACTGTGCACGGACAGGTTCTGGATATTCTGGATCACACTGAGCATGAATTTCATTTTTGTCAACGATATTTGAGCACTGGACAGTGTCGGGCTGCAACTAATGATTATTTTCAATATAGATTAATCGATTAATGGTTTGGCATAGAATTTCAGAAAATTGGGAAAAGTGTCCATCTAAGTTTTTCCAAAGTCCACAGTGATGTCTTCAAATGTCTTGTTTTGTAAGTCCCAAAACCCAAAATATATAAAACAGAGAAAACAGGAA
The DNA here is from genome assembly GCA_943590825.1 of Bovichtus diacanthus. NCBI lineage: Eukaryota > Metazoa > Chordata > Actinopteri > Perciformes > Bovichtidae > Bovichtus > Bovichtus diacanthus. Next base: position 52,375 of record CALSBV010010471.1, read on the forward strand.
ATCTCCATATTTGAGAGGCTGAAAACAACATTTTCTGCCACGATTCATCCATTATCAAAATAGTTTCAGCACATTTTGCTGTCGATCGACTGATCGCCGCAGCTCTACTGGAGCGTACGAGGAGCTCTTTTATTTTCCCCTCGTCTCTGTAACTCATGAATTGGAGGCAAAGGTTTGGCTTCCAACTTGTCACCAAATTTCACATTTTTTTTAACTCGCTTTGCCTCAAATCGTATCGCCGCTATAGTTAGCTTTGAATTCAGTGCGAACAAACTAAAGAGCTTTAGAGGTAAAACGATGGAAGTGGCAGTAGAAGAGAGGTAGAGCGACCATTAAAAACACAAAGCATTCATCGTTTATGGACTTAAGGCTGGGTTATTAAAAGATGTTACATTTTTACATTTCTGCACTTAAATATTTTATATCTACTTTTGAAAATAATTGTTATTATTTTCTGTTTTATTTGTTTCGTATGTTTATGCTTTTTTAAGCTTTATGTATTTTTTTTTCCTTCACTAAAACTGTGGTTTTTTTTGCAGTTTGCACAAAAATATATATTCTAGAGCTAAAACTATTAGTCTATAAATAGAACAATTGATTGACAACTATTTTGATAATTGACTTATTTTTTTGGGATATCAAGCAAAAATGCAAAACACCTTCAGCTCAGCAATAGTGAGGAGTTTTTTCTTTGTGGTATGTGATACTAAGCTGAACATGTTTGGGGTTTTAAAGATAATTTTGTAGATTAAAAGATAATGTAAAGAATCGTTAGCTACAGCACTGGTATTGATTGAAACACCAGCTCATACCAAATAAATGTTACCCAAGTTCAAAATCAATCATCTGATTTTCTTCAAATATGAATATTTAATCGTCTTGCATGTTTGCCACTGGTCCGATAACGGAATAGTTTGACAATTTGGGAAATACGGTTCTCATTTCTGCCAGAATTTAGTCAAGGAGTCTGAAAATATAAAGCTTAAAATGTAAGCCATATTTTCCCAAAATGTTTTGTTCCCAAAAAAAAAATACTGCTAAAACATTTGAAGATTGTTGGTTCTGTAACTCACAGAGAACTGTCCTCCTCTCGTCATGATGTAGATGGTGTACTGTTTCTCACTGATGGCGCTCAGACTCGAGCCCTCTCCACTTCCTGCTGCTCTTCCGGTTTCTCCTGCTGCTCCCATTTCCTCTTCTCTTCCTCCTCCTCCTTCCTCTCTTCCTCTGTCCTCCGCCTCTGCGTTGGTCTGTCTGTCCTCCAGCGCGATACGCAGAGCGAGGTATTTAGACAGATGGTCCACAGTGGCGTTGGCTGTCGTCTTCACATATCTGCAAAGGAAGAGCGTTTGATAAGAAACGAGGGGGAATAAAGAACAGACAATCAAAAACACAAAAACATGACTGTACAGCGGCTTTAAATTCAACTCAAAAAAGGTAGGGACTCAGTTATCTAATGTTGCGTCTGCAGATATTAGACCAAATATAAAAGAAATGTCGATGTAGGCCAAATTCTTGGTAGTAAAGAGCAAAGACAGATATTTCATATCAGGACTACACAGTCAGGAGGACTCGGAGTAACCTCTGAAGTTAAAGTCAACAATGACAACAAAAAGGACTCGGGAGAAAGAAACAAGGAGATATTTGGCAACACTAGATGTACTGAATTGTTCAATATAATCTGATGATTTAAAAACACTAAAATGATTAAAATGCAACTTTTATTGGCTGGTCCAGCCTCACCTGGTCTGGTTGTAGTCCTCGGCTTGGACCAGCTCCGGGTGTGGTCTGAACACCAGCTCTATCTCTGAGGCCGGCCCCTCTTTGTGACGCCTGGGTGGAGGGGTCGGGCTGCCGCTGTCCGCCTCGGGCCCCGAGCCGTCATCGGATGCTCGCGGCCGCTTGCGGCTCGGCCCTGCCTCCGAGGGGGTCTGACCGGGGGGGTGAGGGATGTGTGAGGGGGCCGAGTCATGAGACAGGTGTGAGCGGGCATCACCGTTGTCTTCCCCCCCACTGAAGGTGGTGTTGTCACTCTCCTGAGTCGGCTTCTTCACCCGGTGGTTCCTGCAGGGCGGAGGTAAATCCTGGTTAATCTGTTTGAAGACATCTTTTCACCGATGGCACCGTGTTGACGGAGCTCAGGTATGAACTTGTTGGGATGCAATGCTATCAATACTGATCGAAACAATGCAGGAAACAAGAAGTAACATGCAGGAAACAAGAAGTAACATGCAGGAAACAA
>CALSBV010010471.1:111505-131863 GCA_943590825.1 Bovichtus diacanthus
CCCAAACCCCTCCACCACGGTAAGGTGATGGTTCTCGGAGGGGTTACCATTATTGTTATTTATTTTACCAAGCTATTCAATTGTTTTATTTATATACATTGTTTTTTTTAATCCTATGCTAAGTCAACAAAACACACACACACACGCACACACCACATACTATACACCCATCAGTAACAATAATAACAATAATAATAATAATAATGCTCAAACAGGAGAGCTACACGGTGTCCTCGGGTGTGCTTTTGTGGTCCAACAAATCAACATTTGCATACCATTAGTTGAAATCCTCACCGGTAGTAAAGGGCGAAGATGCAAATTAATAAGTCACAGCGCACTTTCAGTGATTGCTATTGGAAAGTATTTTTATTGTTATAAGAGCAATGCAAAGAGATACTTTTATCCTGTATGTCACGGTCTCCAGCATCACTCGTGTGTTGTGACGTAAATGCCATGTCTCATAGGACAATAAATGATCTAAAAATAACCACTACTATTTTGTTCACAGTAAATTTCCCTTCTCAAGCAAGTAGCTCCTTCTTTCAAAATAAAATACACTTAGTGACGTCACGGAGACTACGTCCATATTTTATACAGTCTATGGTCCGCTCTATTGGCCATAAAAAAAAATTTTATCGTCTCTAAATGGAGCACTTTAAACAGATCTGCATATTTGTAATGTAATGTAATGTTTTCTGTTTTTATCTGCACAACAGGAAGTGATGTGAAACTAGTTGTTTGATGACATTATTCAATAAAACAACTTTAACAACTCATTTTGTTACTAATTTCCACAATATTAATGATTGATGGATCTTAAATGAGTCTGTGGTCAGACGGAGGAGGTTTACCCTGCACAGCAGCTGGATTCACATGAAAATGCATCTTGTCAGGCTTCATCCTGTAGCATCCTGTGAGGAGCGACAGCTACGGGCTGAAAGACTAAGATTAAACGTAATAAAATGGGCTCTCACTTTAAAAGTAACTATTGTTCAAATGAGGTGTGAGGTCAAAATACTTCTGTTCCATACATTCTGTACAAATTATTAATGAAAAAATAAAAAACAATACAACAAGAGCAACAAACAACCAATGGAAAGCTTTGTTTGCAACTAGTAGTACTTCTTATTATAATGAAGACTGAAATAAATGAAAGGTGTAAAATGTGAAGCTGAGTCTACTGCAGCTGCAGTGAGATTTACATTTTGAAATCTAGGTATTATAACAAACAACTCCTTTCTGGGCCACATCATTGTCCAAACCTTTTGAACTTTTACTAATTGTGAGATCATATAACGGGTAATTCTGTTTTGGAGGCACTTGGTTTGGACCGACTAAAGCTTCGCTATAGCTCTACTGTTAAAGCAGGTAAACAAAGTGCGACAGTATCCAGGCACAAGGATATACATGACATTCATGGACTACTGTCTCTGTGTGTTCTTAAAAGGCAAAACTGCTGTGATTTGTATTGTGAAGATTTCTAACACAGTAAATGTGTTTTGTTTTTTTGGCTTAAGCCACTGCCAAGCTAACAGTCAGACTTTTACAAACAGACTAAGTGTTCAGGGGATCGAGAATGACTGCAAGTCAGATTTGAACTCTACAAGTTTGTTATGTCAATAAATTAAGGAACAGCACTACTGGATGTGTCAAACTGCAAGACTTTTGTTATGAGCCCTTTAAATATCAAGAACAATTCCTGTACAGTAGCAAACAATATCACTGTAGCCTTTAAACCAAATCAAGTTCAACTGCAGTGTATTTATACAGCCCAATATCACAAATGACACATTAGTCTCAGGGAGCTTTACAGACTGTACAGGATACGACCCCCTCTGTCCTTAGACCCTCACACCGCACAAGGAGAAACTCCTCAAAATAAACTCTACAAGTAAAGGAGGAAACATGTTCTAAACCTCAGAGAGAGACTGAGGAGGATCCTGTCCCAGGACGCACACACTGTAATAGATGATGTGTACAGAATAACCAACATAGTAAAAATACAATATAGACAATCTATGTGACAGAAATGATGATGTGATCGTATATAAAAAAAGATGGATCCGGGAGGAGGTCAAAAAACTTCCCAGTGTCTCCAAAAAAGATATATTAGCGTGAGAGTCAGGCAGGACCAGAGCAACAGGTTCAGCCTATAGCAGCATAACAAGGGGCATAACAACAAGCTTTATCAAAGTCTTTAGCCTGCTCTTAAATGTCAAGAGGGCTCATTCCACAGTAGAGGAGCTTGATAGCTGAAGGCTCTGCTTTAACATACCTTCTTGTCTGTGCAGAAAAGCAATGTGTATCTTCCTGTACATTTGATCTCAGCACTGTATTTAAGACCTGAGTCGATCTCCTTGTATTTGTCAGTATACTGAGTCAATAAAGTTTTTTGTTAAAGTCTTTGCTAAAGTTTAGCGTCTGCTAAAATGACAAATGTCAATGTAATTTCTCGCTGACATTTCTTTAATAGCCCCGCTTCCAGTCTTCTTTCCCTCATACCTTTGTAAGAAGAAGGATGAAAAAAGAGCAAGATCTGGGTACAAAAAGAAGTCATGAAACAATAAACATTTTATTAAAATGAGAATACAAGGCATCAAAGTTTTTTTGAACTATTAAAATGTTCCATTGCGATGCCTACAGTAGGGAATGTAAGTAAACTATGTTGCTGACATTATGATACCAAAACAATACCTTTCTTAATTACTGGTTGGGGTAATTTCATAATGGCATGTAATGTCACTCGACTAGTTACGCACCTCACATAGTGCACATATGAGCAATAACATCCAATTTAATTACCTGTAGGCTGCAAATAGGCTGCATAATGTTCAGAGAAAAGGAGACACTCCACCTTAACCTAGGAGGGGATAGTCTCAAGGTCTATAATGAAGATCATTATGAAAGTTTAGTCATTAATTGTGTAGCACTGTGACGTAACTTATATGTATATATATATATATACCCAGAGACAGAGAGCAAAGTCAAACTCATGAAGAAGAGACCCGAGGACTTTTCATCATTTCACCTTGACTTCACTACAACATCCAAGTAAGTATTTGACTGAGAAATTAAAATGACTTTGATTTGTAAAACTTCCAATTCTTATCTGAATAAATGTTTTATTCTTATGATAAAGCAATTTAATTTAGTTTTCATATGTTCTATTTGTATAATCATCTAAGTAGGTGTTGTTGCTGATGAAAATAAGCCTAGAGGTGAGATGATAATATGTATTTTTAAATACAATTTGTGAATGGCTCCGTTATCCCAGAAAACTACATTGAAATAATTTTTTGCAAGCAATTAAAAATACACAAATCTGGACTTTCTTCAGGGACATTTTTATTTATTTTTTATTCTCTTTAATTTACTGAACAAATGTTTTGCTTCAGTTTTGTAACTTAACATGTCTCAATATTAGTGTGATAAAGCATATCCACCATTATTTGTGTTCCAACAAAAATGGCATCAGTCTATATACATTTAGTTTGATAATAAACTATTGTAACGTAATTTCTTGTCGTGTTTAAGAATACCAAACATTTGTTGGGTGTAGCTTTTCTGATGTGGGGATTTGCTTGTCAGTCTTTTTGACAGTTAGGAGGGAAAAAAATCTACTGGAAGGCATTACTTAGGAATCTTTGTCATTTTTGAGTTTTAACAGATTTTATGCATTTTACACACATCTTTGTCATCTCCCAAATCCTAAATACAACATCACAAGAGGTGCACAGGCAGGAGGCTGTCTAACTGCATAACCTTACATATTTGATTAAATGTTTATCTGATCAGAAGGAATTGAAAAATGTCTAAATCTGTCGCAATTAGTTTTTTGGCCTGGATGAAAAGTTGTCTGTCTGTAGGGCAGTGGGATTTTTTTAAGGGCGGGTTGCGTTGTCAGTGTACACAACAACACAATGCTGATGAGATTTGCTGTTTTTCTTTGATGTGATTGTGCAGCTGCTGTTATAGCACTAACGTCATGTGAGTCATATCAGGAAAGGTCGCTCTGATTGTCGTCTCTTTTGCATTGGGTGTAGCTGCAGTAACAGTATGAACTGTCACACCTGTGATGTCTTGAGAGGTCGGGAGCTTTGCTCTGTGAGCTCAGCTCTGTGAGCTCTGGGGGTGTGGGTGCAGGAAATGAAGACAGCAAAGCGTTGTTTTCAAACTTAAATTCAGTGTATTCAGTTTTCTCATACAGGTTAACTTAGTGCTCTTCAGACATACAAAAAACACACAGGTATTTAAATCAAAACTCTAGCTGTCTTCTTTTGTAACACAACTACACAAACACTGTTTCTCTCGGTACCCCTGCTGACTATAGGTTTTGCAGTCTGGTGGTTCGCAATCCTTGCTGCGCCCACCGGGAGGGAATGTATCTCCCATCTATGACATGACCTCTCATGACATCACACACCCTTCAACCAGCAGAGCTTCCTTCAGTACTTTCTAGTACTAATGAAAACCACAGTTACTCACTTCGACAAGAAACAAGCTTGTATCTTGTTTCCATCATATGTTGACATCCTGTTAAATTACATTTATTGAACATTTTTGGAATATCACTTTTATGTCCACCTGCAAAGAAAATGAGCCATTTAATAGTAGAAGAAAGGGTAGTAAACATCAACAGTTTTGTTTATCTTTAAATTAAGTACATTTGACACTTTACAGGGACCGAAAAAGGAACCCTCAAGAGAATCCCAAATACAAATACAACACTTTTTTCTCAGCAACTTCCTGGATTTTCTCATTGTATTGTCACATATTATGTGACATGTTCTATAAATCTACAAACAGTGAAACCTCACGATGTGGCCTGAGGAAGGAAGAATGTTATTATTTTGCTCACAATCTGCATCTAAAGATTACAAATCTCATTTCAATTTCTTTCAGGAGATGATCATATGTAGGTTTGGAAGAGGAGAACAGAAACAAATCAAAATGATTACCAAGACCGTTTTGGTTGTCATCATACTTATTGGTAAGTAATAAAAGTACTATATTTAAAATTAAAAGCACAACGACATGTGACAATATATGACTGAATTCTGACCAAACTCTTGAAACAGCATCCAGCCAGCCTGCTGATGGAAGCCTGAGACAAAAGTGTTCCACAACAACAACTACAATGGCCCCACTTCCAATTACAGATGCCCAGACAATGACTACAGATTCACCAACAACAACTACAATGACAGCAACAACAACAACAGGACCATCACCAGCAGTAAAAGCAGCAAGTGCGACAGCAGCAGCAACAGCAGCAGCAACAGCAGCAGCAGCAGCAGCAACAGCAGCAACAGCAGCAGCAGCCACTACTGGACCCACCGCTGTAGCAGCAGCTGCAGCTGCAGAGACTGCTGCTGCAGCTGCACAAGAAGCAGCAATAGCTTCTGCAGCAGCAATAAATGGATCGCTATCACCAATAGTGGCAGCAGAACTAGCAAGGAAGGCGACAGAAGCAGCCAAACTAGCATTAAATGCAGCAAAGAAAGCAATTGAAACAGCACCAGCATCAACGGCAGAAATAGCAGAAAAAATTGCAGAGGCATCGTCAAATGCATCGGTTGCAGCAGACAAAGCAGCAGAGGCAGCAGAAATGGCTGCATATGCAAAGACAGCAGAAACTGCAGAGGCAGCTGCAGCAGCTGCAACAGAGGCAGCAGCAGAGGCAGCAAGAGCTTTAGCAGCACTAAGAGCGGTATTAACAGCTGCCAAAAACCAAACAACTGCAGCAAACCCAGAAACAGCAATAATGCAACTATCAATTGTAGCAGCAGAAAGAGCAGTGGAAATGGCTGAAGTAACAGCAGCCAAAGCAAAAATGGTAGCAGAAGCCGCAACAGCAGCCGTAAATGCAACAGAACTAGCTGAAACAGCGAAGGAAGCAACAGCAGCAGCAAAGGCAGCTGCAATTGCAGGAAAAGCAGCAGCAGCTGTAGCAGAGTATGTTGTTGCTGCAGGAGATACAACAGCAGCCACTGATGGAGAAATAACAACAAATGCATCACTACCACTACCAGCAGCAGCAGCAGCAGCAACAGCAGTAGCCACAGCAGCAACATCTGCAGCAACCGCAGTAGCAGCAGCAGCAGCAGCAATAACATCAGCCACTGCTGGAGAAGCACAAACAGCTACAAAAAATGCTGCAAATGCTGCATTAACGGCAGCTGCTGCTGCCGCAGCATTAACCAAGGGGGATGGTTCACCAGAAGTGGCAGCAAAAGCGGCAATAGAGGCAGCAAATGCAGCTACAGCAGCTGCAACATCAGCAATAGAAGCTGCAACAGCAGCACCAGCAGCAACAGCAGCATTGGCACAAAAAGCACTTGCCGCATCAATTAAAGCAGCAGCAGCAGCAAAATCAGCAGCAACAGCAGCAATATTAGCAGCAAACATTGAAGGATCAGAAACAACACCAGACACCGGAGCAGCTGCCATAAGAGCTGCAAAAACAGCAGCAAAAGAAGCCGAAGAAGCAGCAAATGCCCTGGAGGCAGTACTTGAAGCAGCACCCATAGGACAAATAGCAGCGGAACCAGCAGCTGCAATAAGATTAGCAATAGATGCAGCTGAGACAGTAGCAGCAATGGCAGCAGAAACCGCAAAAAAAGCTAAAGCAGTTGCAGAAACAGCAGAAGACGTTGTTGCAGCACCAACAACAGAGACAGCAGCGGAATTGGCAGCACAATCCACAGAAAAAGCAAAAGAGGCAATAAATGCAGTAAAAGCAGCAGCAATCGCCGCAAAAGCAGGAGCAGCAGCAGCAGCAGCAGCAGCGCCAGCAATAACAACACCAGCAACGACAATACAGCCAACAACAGAGAGAGCAAGAACAACAGCAGCATTAACCACATCAATCCCTAAAACATTGGCACCAACAGTAGCAGCCGCAGCAGCCGCAGCAGCAGCTTCTGCAGCAGCAGCAGCAGCTTCTGTAGCAGCAGCAGGAGCAGCAGCCACTTCAACTGCTGCTGGTGCAACAACATCCCCGGCTGCAAAAGAAGCAATTAAGGCTGCAATGGACGCAGCCAGAGCTGCTACATTAGTGGCAGAAGGAGTAGCACCACCGATATTGGCAGCAAATGGAGCTAAAGAAGCTGCCAAAGCTGCCAAAGCAGCCGCTGTAGAAGCAGCACAAATAGTAAATACAGCACCAGCATCAAAAGTAGAAGCACTTGCACGACTGTCACATGCCTCATCAATAGCGGCAAAGGCTGCTGAAGAAGCAGGAACAGCAGCAACAATGGCAGCCTTGGGTGAACCGAGAGCAATCGCAAAAGTTGATGAAGCAGCAAAAACAGTGGCTAAAACATCAATAGATGCAGAACAAATATTTAATGCAGAATTATCATCTGCTGGTGGGCAAGTAGCAAGATCAATATCAGCAGCACAAGCAGTGGCAGATATAGCAGAAGCAACAGCATTGACAGCATCAATAGCAACTGGAACAGCAACAACAGAGGAAATTGCATTGTTAATGGGAGCAGCAGCAAAGGCCTCAGCAAGAGCCGCATCAGCTTCAGCAATGGTTGCAGAAGCCACACTCCCACCTAAAGTGCCAACAAGTAATGATGCACCAACATCCCCTATAACAACAACAACTGCAACAACCACAGAGGGACCAACTGCAACAGCAGCAGTTTCAACATCCACAGCAGCAGCAGCAGCAGCAACAGCAATGGCAGCCTCAACAGCAGCAGCCACTGGCACAACGACATCCGAAGCAGTAGAAAATGCAGTAAGAGCTGCACAAGTAGCAGCTAGAGCTGCCACATTAGTAGCAGCAGGAAATGCACCAGCAACAATGGCAGCACAAGCAGCCAGAAATGCAGCAGATGCAGCAGCACTAGCAGCAATACAAGCACAATTAACAGGGTCAACAGAAATGGCAGATGCAGCCCGGAACGCAGCAATGGCGGCAAGAAAAGCAGCAAATGCAGCAACTGATGCAGCTGAAAAAGCAACACCAGAAGCAATTACAGCAATTGCAGAAGCTGCAAAGACAGTGGCACAAGCAGCACAAGGAGCATTGGAAGTATTATCAAAAGTCCCCGCGGACGAAGCAGCAACATTGACGGAGCAAACACGTTCAGCAATGGTTATAGCAGTAACTGTGGCAGATATGACAGAAGCAACAGCATTTACAGCAGAAACAGTAGCAAAATCTGCAGCAGCAAACAACACAGAATTAATGGCGTCAACAGCACGAGCGACAGCAAGAACTGCAACAGCAGCAACAAAAGCAGCAGAAGTATTACTGCCAAAGGCATCTCAAGGGACAGACACAAATGTAACGCCAAGACCAACTACTGTAAAAGCAACAGTGGCCAAAACACCAGCACCAAATGGTAATGGAGCAGCACCACTGGCAACAGTATCCGGTAACGCAGCAGCAACAACAGCAGCGACAGCACCAGGAGCAGCTGAAGCAAAGGTAGCAACAGTGGTAGCGGCGACAGCGGCTGCAGCAGCAGCAACAGCAGCATCCTCAGCAGCAGCAGCAGCTGCTGGACCGGAAGCAAGAGCAGCAGCCGAATACGCAGCAAACGCTTCAAAAATAGCAGCAACGGCTGCCAAAGAACTTGCAGAAGGGACAATAACAGTGGAGATGGCAGCAGAAAAAGCAAGAAAAGCAGCTGAAGCAGCAGACACAGCAGCACTGGCAGCAATCGAAGCAGCAGCAGCAGCATCACCAAAATCGGCAGCACTAAAAGCAGCACAAATAGCTAAATCAGCTGTAAAATCAGCAGGAGCAGCAAATACTGGAGCAAGTGCAGCAACAATGGCAGCATCTTCAATATCAGTACCAGAAATACTTTCAGAAGTTGTACAAGCTATCAAAACAGTGACCACAGAATCAGAAGAAGTAGCAGAAGAATTAGAGAAAATGTTATCAGACACCACAGGGTTAACACCAGCAGAGCGCGCCTTAATATCAGGTGCACAAACGGTGGCAGAGATAGCAAAAGCAACAGCAATGGCAGCAGTAACAGCAGCAGAGGTACCATCAGAAACAACAGCACAGGCGGCAGCAGCAGGAGCAGCAGCAGCAGCAACTGCAGCAACATCAGCAGTGTCAGGTGCTCCCTCTGGCAACGCAGCAGAAACATCAACATCAACAACAACAGCATCAGCAGGAGCAGGAGCTGGAGAAGGAGCTGGAGCAACAGCTGGAGCTGAAATCAACAACAAAATCAGTCTTATTTCTGTCACAGTGGCCGTCATAGCTGGTGTGCTTCTATAGAAAACAACATAATACAGCTACATCTGCATGTCAAGATTGGCCAGGACTCATAGTTTACCTGTTAATTACAAAGCTATAGTTATTATCTAAATGTTTTATTTTACTTATCCAATTTATCATGTGTATGTGTAAATTGGGAATTTTCAATAATTGTATTTAAAAAGTCAGAGGAGGCAGGTCAAAGAAAGGAGAGGAATGGTCAACTACTCCTCTAACTCTGGGTACAGTGATCACAATTTGAATTACTTTCAGTAATCAGTAACAGTGGCAAGCGTGGCTGATATTTAACCTTATTGAATTATTCTATTATTTATTGTGTGCATGTGTGAGTTAGATTGTACATCAAGTGAACGACATAACATTATATCTAGATTCATTTCAGTTCATTATATTATATTGAAGGAAAATGTGTGATGATGTGAAATTGTGTTATTACCATATTCTATAGTTAATTGTAATAATTATTATTCAACTTGGGAATGTTTGTGATTGTAAACAGCTGCACTTAACCTAATTTATGAAAGAATATGCTAACAATCTAAATCAATAAATTAATGATAACGTCATTTTTGCCTCGTTCTTTTTCACTGTATTTGAAATTCTATAGTCTACATCATATAGCTTCAATGAAGAGCCGTACACAACAATATGATACAGATTATATATGTGATAGCAGACATATATATATATATCTATATATATAGATATATATATATAGATATATATATAGATAATATATACACTTCAAATGTCGTGATATCTGATTATAACTCCTTTATATTGTGTCATAAAACATTTATAAAATATTTACATACTGCTAAACCAAAAAAATTAACTAATTGTCATATAAAAACATCCAAAAGTTGTTTAATATGCAGTTCAAACCGGTGTGATGGTGAAACGGCCCAACAGTTCTTCTTTCGGTCTAAAAATCATCAATCAACAAATATTCCATAGAATATACTCTATGTTTATATTTTATTTATATTACTTTCTGTCATGCATGTTTATGTGTTCTTGTGTCTATATGGATGTTTTACTTTACATTACAGGTCATTTAGCAGACACTCTTATCCAGAGCAACAGTGAACTAACTACAGTCCTCTGGAGCAGCTCAGGGTTAAGTGCCTTGCTCAGGGGCTCAGTGGTGGCAGCCTGGTGTTGAACTCACAAACCTCTGGTGTTCTATTTCAAAAGCTTAATCACTAGACCACTAGACTACCACCACCATGGTGGTCTTCATCCTCCTGACCCGAGGTGCCAAACATGTTAATATGTGTAATATGTGTCATGTTAATATGCTTAAGCTGATTCATTCCTGAGAAAGTGCTCAGGATGCCCCTTTGCAGAGTTTCAGTTGTTTTTTCCCCACTTTTTTTGGAGAACTGTGTTGGAGCATGTCGTGTTCAAAATCTTCGAGAAAAGCAGTAAGGACTTCTGGTCGAATGAGGTTATAGTAAAGTTGTTTTATTTAGTATAAAATTGTGATGAGAGTATATCTCGGCCGAGGTTTCTGAAAGTCGCGGTCCACAGTCCACAAAGCAGAGCAATGTAGTTATCTGTCTCTCGCTTGTTTTCAGAACCCCTAATTCAAGTGATATACATTCTTTGTTAGAGGCGCTGCCTCTCACTCATTGGTTAGTAAACGTAAACAATGTAACATGATCTTCTTTGTTGGTTTCTGGTTGGTGCACAGGCGTGTCCACGCCTCTTGGCAACACAAGTCCCTCCTTTGGCAGTAGGCGTATCATGCTGTTGTAACCCTGAGTTGTAGCTTTGTCTTGTAACCTCCGCCCTATTCACACAAGACTATGCGTACCTTTTTTATACAACAGTTTCCACTAGTACTTTTCTTATCATTTGGTTACATGAGTTCACACATAAAAGATATATAAAAAAGAATATAAAATATAAAAGATATATGAGACTAAAAACATTTCCTTCAGTGTATTAGCTATAATGCACATTTCTGTAAAACTTTCAATGTCTGCATATTTCAGACCTTTTTAGTAACAGCAGCATTTCCTTCACACTTTTAGGTATGAGCAAACCTATTAATAATGGTTCTTCAGTGAGCATATGTAAAACTAGCTAGATGAAATAATCACACTTCTACAAGCATGATATTGATGTTGGCAACGCTTCCACCATCAAGCAACTTCCTTACCGGTGTCCTCTACGAAAAAGGGAGCTCATGAAGAAAGAGGAGAAGAGTACTTACTTGAAAAGGCCATTGCCAAACTCAGTTGTAGCTCTTGGAGTTCTCCCTGCCTGTTGACGTTGACAGGTGTCCCCTGCAACTTCAAAGGTGGATTCCATTCTGTCCTACCCTGTGCCCACTACAAGACGTGAGTTTTGGTGGATCCTAGGATTGCCTGGGTGTTATTGATATTTCTGCACAAACTTTTCTGTGGTGGTGGTCCCACTCACTCACTCACTTGTGTTCTCAACAGGCGTTTTTCTTTTTCAAACCCAGCCTGTTTGTTGCAGTTCAATTCTAGGTCATGAGCACAGGAAGTACCTGCACTAGTGCACACACCACCCTGCCTGCACTGTACAAGTAGCAGGATGCGAGGGTTACAAGGTATATTTGTTTGATTGTACTAATATGAAGGGACTACTGCAGCTCCCTCCTGGCTGGACTGTCTACATGTGCCATCTGCTTCCAGACTCTGGTGCTGGCCTACAGTGCTGTGATTGGATCAGCCCCTTCCTACATCCAGGCCACGGTCTAACCACACACCCCAGCTTGTTCACTTCGCTCTGCATCATCCAATCTGCTCGCCACTCCCTCACTGCGAGCAGGACCCAGATACCCTCAAACAAATCCTGCTATCCTGGCACCTAAACGGTGGAACGAGCTCCCCATTGATGTCAGGTCAGCAGACAGTCTTCACACCTTTCGTCGCAGACTGAAAACCCATCTGTTTCGACAGCACCTCGGTCAATGAAAAAAAAAAGAAATAATAATAATAATAATAATTCTGCTCTTTGTATTTTGCACTTAAATTGGTTGGCTTATTTGAAGCTATTGTTCTACACTTGTATGATTTCACCTATTTGAAGCTAATGTACTTGCGAGATTCTCGCTGGTTGGAGTCGTATCACAGAAGGTTGTGAGTTCAACACCAGGCTGCCACCATTGTGTTCCTGAGCAAGGCACTTAGCCCCAAGTTGCTCCAGAGAACTCTCAGTGTAGTTAGTTACTGTAAGTCTGTGCGTCTGCTAAATTACCTGTAATGTAATGTCATGTAACGTCATGCGTAAGGTGGAGTTGTTTGGTTGGCAATTTTTCTTGTTTGTTTTATAAGGTCAACTTTAATAGCTGCCTTATGAAATGTTGTATGGATATCATCAATGGCCTTGTTCATCTCTGGTAGAGACGTATTGGTTTTGGCTATATATTGACATGTCATTCATCGGATCAGGAGAGTTCAAGGGCCTGGGGAATTTGTCTCCACTGTCTGGGGGCCATCTGTAAGAAGGATTGAGTTTATACAGCTTAGACCTGAGAGTTTAAAGAACACCTTTATTAGCTCCTATCTCCTCTGACTTATCTCAGAGTCAAGGTTGTGTCTGTGGGCTGGTGATGGGGAGGAAGGGGTCTGGGATGGGTTTATAAAACTTCTAGTAGACGAGGGGGTGGAAGGACTTTGTCCCAGGTCCATGTCTTTGAGGGTCTTTGCAAACATCTCCACCCTTTCTCTGTGTAGATGTAGTCCATCATGGAGGTCCCAGGTGCATCCTCTTCTGTCCTCCATATTAATGTGATGGACGACATGACGGAGGGGGGTCTGTCCAAGGCAGCAGGGTGGAGACCACAATGCGGGTGTCAGGGAATTCTTTACTGGCCTGCTCTGCCATCTTCCTCAGCAGTGGCCCTACGGAGGCTGTGCAGGTCATTTGTTTCCGTGTGGATCGCCAGGTACTGAGGGCTCCTGAGGGTCTCCTTTTTTAACAGGATCAATGCCCGGCCTGCGGTGCTGCGGCATTTGCACTTTTTATTTTTTTATTATATAGTATTTAAACAAGGAAAAAGCTTGTTTGTGTCCAGGAATTTGCCATTGGAGTCAGCCAGCAGGAGCACTTGTGGGGCTTGTTGTTCAGGCTGAGCTGAGCTGGCTGTGTGGATGCATCGGGAGGTGCCGGAGTGTTGTTGGGCTGGGTTCAAAGCAGAGACGGTGGGTCTGGGACACTGGCAGCGACAGTCGGTCTCTGTACTCATTGTGGCTCCTTACTCTATTCTCAGCCTTCACTTTGGCTATCTGAGCACGGAGCACACTGTTCTCCTACTGGGCTCCCATCTGCAGCGTCAGGGGACATTAATCATCCCTTGGACCATGACCTTTCACTTCTCTCTCTCTTTATCTTTATCTTTCTCACTATCTCTATCTGTCTTCAATATGCTTTATTAGCAAGAATGTATTGGGGACAATATTGCCGTTCTTTATCTTTCTCGCACTCAATTCAACCCAATGGCTTTATTGGCATGAACCTTTTGAAAACAATTTTTATCAAAGCGTCTCTCTCTCTCTCTCTCTCTCTCTCTCTCTCTCTCTCTCTCTCTCTCTCTCTCTCTCTCTCTCTCTCTCTCTCTCTCTCTCTCTCTCTCTCTCTCTCTCTCTCTGTCTCTCTCTCACAGCCCCTGAGGTGATCAACAGTGACGCTCTGAGCACAGCAGCAGATATGTGGTGAGCATAACAGAAACTGTTACATTTGAGTGTCAGCAGTCTGTCTGTTTACATGTGGATCACACTGAGTAATGTCCAGATTAAACCTCACCACATGACTGCATCTTGTATGTCTTTCTCCTGTAGGAGCATCGGAGTTATTACCTACATACTGTAAGTGTTTGTGTGTTGGGTGGCATGTGAGTGCTTGTTGGCATCAAATACTGTATGTTGTTGTACACTCACGGCTCATGGAAGCATCTGCTGTCTGACTATTTGATACCATATGAATTCAGCCACAGCCGTCTACACTTGGAGCTTTTATCACAGGTTGAATAAATGTCGCTGTGGACATGTTTGTCGTCTCACTCCTGCACTCTGTCCTCAGATTGAGCGGTTTATCCCCATTCCAAGGTGAGACGGACGCAGAGACTCTGAGAAACATCAGTGTCATGAACTACGAGTTTGCTGCACAGTATTTCAGCATGACCAGCTCCATGGCCACAGACTTCATCCAGAAACTCTTGGTGAAAGATCCCAAGTATGTAGTATAGGTACCATTTAACATGACATGTACTCCTCTATTATAGCTTGTAGCAAGCATCACTGTACATAGACACAATGAAACACAAAATGAAACTCGTCCACTACCAAACCGAGATCACAGGGTTGCTTGGCTCATTTCCCGTTCCACACACTGTAGCCACCTCTTCGCTCTCTCACCTCGCTGTAGCCTTTTTAAATTAACAAAGGCATGAATTCATCAATAAATCATCATTTCACATGGATACTGGGCTCCCACAGGGATGCTTAGCCAACTTTTGGCTTGGTTTATTGATAACTTTTTTAATTATGTATATATTATTTATTTGTAAAATATTGTGTTAATTGCAGTCTTTATTGACCAATTACATATCAATTAATTGAATGCAGTGACTGGTAAAGGCTTGTGTGTTTTATTATTATGATTATATTTGTGTCTTATCTGTGATTAAGTTAAGTCAGGGGGGTTTCACACACTGTAAGGACACTGGCAACGTGGATGAGGCTGAAGAGTGTAATAATCGTACTTGTCTTTTTAAATATTTTTAAATATTAGAATGAATTGTACAGGGTGAGAAACATGTCAGTTCAGATACATTTCTAACGTGTTGAGTCGTCAGTCTGTGTTTATACATGGTCCTAACCTTCACTGTGCTGAAATAACCGAGAACATCTATATTTTTTTTAGTATAATCATTAGCGTCACTGTGAGATAGTGGCTCCAGGAAAATAAATAGCAGATATAAAACACAGGAGTTTGCAGTGGCCTATGGTATTGTGATCGAGCGGCTCATCCAGTGTTTGTTTTCATGTTGTAATGATATCAGTAACGTTATCTTCCATCCTATAACAACAAGCTGCCTCGTGTCATATGTAATATTTAGCAGTTTTCCAATGCTATTCTTGTGTTTTCTGTGAGTTTTCAGTAGAGTGGCAAAATGCACACGTGTTTCTTAAAAGTAAAGATTCTTTCTTGGTACTAAATACTGCTTTCTGTGTTGGTGTGTATTGCAGTGATAGAATGACAGCAGAGGAGTGTCTGCTTCATCCATGGATTAAGGTTACTACAAGCCTTATACTAGTTTCAGGCCCATACAGCGGCTTCAGTGGTTTACTGCATAATGCTGCTGCATGTTACCGTGTTGCTTTGAATGACTACACATGCTGCTGTCTGTTTCAGCCCATCACACGCAAACAGGTGGCCAAAAGGAATCGATCGTCAATCAATATGAAGAACTTTAAGAAGTTCAACGCTAGAAGGAAATGGAAGGTGAGTCTGGATATGTATGCTAAACCAATATGGAAGTATAGTATAATATACATTTTTATTTAATGCCCACTGGATGTTTTCAACCAACCCGTTACCTGCAATTATCTCTGAATCAATTCAGGAAAAAAAAAAAAAAAAAAAAAAAAAAAGCTAAGCAAATATGCTCCGAGCTGCGACTGGGCAGTACTGCCAAAACCTGGACGGGCGTATAACAAGGAATTAAATAAATGTAAAAAAATGAATAGAAAAATAGACACCTTCCAAAGTTTCAGTACATTTTTTTCCTCCTGCTCAGACCGACAGAATGGCACAGATGCATGCATTCATACATGTTTTAAATCTTCCGAAACACCACCAGCATTTAGCTGTAAACTGTGTGCTTTTCTGACACTGGTCAGCTGTTCTGAAAGTCACTGTTCACATGGAGACGGCAACAGACTAACACGCATCCAAACCCCCTGAGTTTGGAGATTTAAGGACTGTCAGAACTCATTTTCTGTTGGATGAATCAGGACTTTTGGCTGTAAGTATTGTGCTTGGTTGTACCGTTGGCTGAACACTGTAAAACATTAGATTTGCCCCCCCCCCCCCCCCCAGCTGTCCTATAACATGGTGTGGATGTGCAACCGGCTGGTCCGGTTGAAGCTGCTGTGTAAGGGTAGCTCGGATCCAGATCCTCTACAGGTGAGACTTCTTACTCGCATACTGTTTATTGTAGTTCACACAGTTACCATCAGTGAATGAGTGACAGGCTTGCCACTCAAATTCATCTCTTGCTCCTATGCACCTGGTGCAGCCAAATTCGAGATCCAAACCGAGGCTAGACTTTCTTCTTCAAAGACAAAGTTTGTGGAACTTCTACTCGCTGTTATTTCATACATTGCAGTCCTTCAGCCAATCCTCACGTATCCCTGTTCAGTGTGTCTCCACAGAGAGACAACCCGCTGGATTTGCCTTTTCGAAAACAATTCATAATACTTGGAACAAAAACGTCCCCAAGCCCCAAATGTGACTGCCGGTCAGGTTCATGCCTGGTTGCTGAACTCCAGTGCTGACAAAGTGTAAACCAAAACATAATCACCTATTATTAGTTTCATTCTTTGCATGTGATATAATGCTACTAAATACTATTATTTTACGTTCCATTCTTAATACAATTATGTACCAAGTCCAGTATGTAATACCTTATATAAAATATACCGCGTATATGTCTATAATACTGTACCATTTATATTTCATTGTTTATTTTGCGCAACACAAAGTCAAATATAATGAGTTTTAAGTGAAAGCACACGGAGCTGAAAAACAAGAAGCCTCCATGAAAAGGTTTCCTTTGGAATGAGCAGCTAGGTTTAGATGTTCTTATTCAAATCCACACTGAGTTTTACAACATGCTGCTGCGCAAATGTGCGCGAGACCCAAAAAGTGTGCCTCAGATTTAAATCCCGCTGTACTGATTCCTTCCTCCAGAGACAATGTGAAAGCGACGTCGAGGATGGCGAAAGCAAGCCGGCGTCTCTGCTGCGTCGAAGACTCAGCAGCAGTTCATAGAGCTGAGCAGAGCAGCGCAGAGGAGGCTCACTGAAGGGGACTGAAGCATACTGTTAGTGCTACAGACTCACGAGCACTGCCTACAAGACCTTCAGTGGACAGTCCGGCTGAACTGCTTTCAGCTCATTGTCACTGAGCATTCATGCCTTTTTAATGATGCTCGGTGGAGCTTTGGGTACAACAGTATTTCTTCTACAGAAAATGTTTAACTATTTTTATGTCCAAGTCTTCCATGACTTTTCCATGAGTGTTTTCCTCATCAGCCAAATGCCAATACAAGGTGTATTCTTGTTTTGTAATGTTGTCCTGTGATATGTGATGGAAGCAACATAAGGAACAGTGAAAAGATGATACAACACCGTTTCACTGACGTTCAGGATAACTATCACTGTAACGAGATCTGACGGGTAAAAAACAAACTTCTTCAGAAGAGGAAAAGAAGGTGAACAGTAAAAGAGCCTGTACTACGAAAGATTGGGGGTTAGCGAGGTAACGTCGGGGTTTTCAGTCCTACGACAGTGGTTCACTTCTTACATCGGGGTACATCGCCATGGTAACTTATGCTGCACTATGTTCAGGATAACGGATCAACGCATAAAAAAAGCACCGCATACTGACCAATCAGAGCTGTATATATATATATATATATATGTGTATATATATATATATATATATATATATATAATTGTTTTTATTATGTTTTCATATTTGAATTATGTTTTTATATTATTTATTTGCTCCCAAGACCGTTTCACACCTCCTTGTCTAATATTAAAGTTTACTCTTCATTTATTTTATTTTTTATCTGCTGCTCTGCCGACCGTACACGTGTCCCTGTTTGTAATTGGTCGTACGCTGCAGACCCCCTTTTTTTTTTTTTTTTTTTTAATCTGAACGTGCTCATAGCCAGACTGAGAAACCCTGGGTTTATTTACCGAGGTGATAACCACCGTCGTAGGACCGTTGAGCGGGGTTGTTAGGGTTAGTGAAGCCCGATGGCACAAAGATATCCTGGGTATGTTGAACTGTTTTCGTAGTAAGGGCGTCGGGCCTGTTGACTTTCAGCTTGTTTGCAGCCTGTCCTCCTCAGCATCCAGCACAAACCCGCCTCCTGCTTCAGCTTCACTGTCCCGTCACCTGACTGCTCATGTTTCTTGCCACGATGGTATTTTTAGCGATGTCGCCATGTTCCCAGATCTCATGACTTTGGTGAGTACACTGGTATCATAGCTGAAAGTTCATGGCCGGAGCAAAAATTTAATTTTTCTTTTTTTTTTTAAAAAAAAGGGTAACCTCAATATGCAATGTGTTAAATATGGCCTAGATTTAAGTTTATAACATTCACAAAATGAACTAACGTTACCAACAGAGGGTGAAGAGGTGACAGTGTTGACGTTCCGTTAAAGGCATCTATGTGTTGTGTTGCAGTAGTTCCGCTCCGTCCAGTCTTGTAATACCATGTGTTCCTCTAGAGGTGATAGTGAGTCAGTGTAGCTCCAGTCTGAGTACAGAGGGAGTTTGAGTTTTGATAGTTTATTGGATTAAATCCAAAGTGGCTGAAAAGAGAAAACGACTCCTCTTTCTCATTTCTGCCACTTTGGATTTAATCCAATAAACAAACAATCAAAAGGTACAGATTATACAGTTCACATGTTAATCTGGCCCTCGGGTTGATCTATTGGACGATGTACGGTATGTTGGATTTAATAAACTACACTGCTTTTGTTTGTGGTTGTTCGTGTGGCTCCGTCTGTTTCCTGAAAATGCCCACTTGACCTGTAGGGTCCAGGTATATGGTCCACGTTCTTCCTTTCAATTGTTTACTGAAAAAGGTTTTTCATCAAGTGCAAAACAAATTGTACAAAATACTTTGAACATACGACACAAGAATAATGAGCACGGTCAGAGACTAGCACGCTGCAACGAAACTGCAGCTGCTTATCTTCAGCAAGTCAAATACAGTATAATAGAAATTATTTACAACTATTTCTCTATCGTCTGAATGGCTCTAACAATGGTAATTAATTTATTCATTATTTATTGGTTTTGGTCTTTCCGTGAGAAATATAGAAACCCACCAGACTGGGGCTTTTAAAATACGCTTTAACTGCTTTAACTGGCATTTATGAGTGATTACACACTTAGTTAGCTATCAACCCGTTCATAGAATAATCGTTTCAGCTTTAATGGACTCATCGGAGATAAAGAAGTTTAGGTATTGTTTAGAGTTTGCCAGTGTTTTTTCTTTTTCTTTTTTTAGCATTGCTCACCTCCGTCAGATCGTCAGTCAGGATCTTGATCTCTTCCTCATACTCATCTTCGAGGGCTTTTGTTTTGAAATCACTTCCGAGAGTTCTGCCCCTAAACGCATATGTTTATTTGTACATTTAAGAAGGTAAAAAAACATTGCAGTTGCTTTTCTGTTCACTGGTTTAAGAAAGACAAACGAATGATCCGAAGGTTTTTTTTCTGAAATGTTTTTGTGTTTTGTAAAATGTTGTTCTGTTTTGACCTTCAGGGCCACCGTATAGAACAGAGTGAGGGTAATTATTATTATTATTATTATTTTGGGGCAGTTTTGATTTGATAAGACGTGCAGAGAGCTGGACATGTGTGGACTTTTTCTCCAGTTAAATCTACTCGAGCGTCACGAAGACGGACGGTTATCCAGGAAGTTTTCTGAAAACATATTCATACCCAAATAATGTGCCTTTAACAGCCACAGCGAAGCACTGCAGACACAGGCTATCACAGAAACCAACTAATAATGCTTTTTATATATTATTATAAAATGGGAATATTAGCCTATATATTGTTATTCATTATTCATTTATTATATTTCATGCCGTGAATGTTGATGAGGCAGAAACATACTGCATGTTTATCTGTTCATTAAAACTTATGCCACAAATCCTTCTTCCTAAAGTGCTTCTGAGACGTGTGGATTGAATTTAATGATCATTTTTGAGGCTGTAGTTTGTATTAATTGTGCTACATGGAGAAGTGGCCAACGGCTGCATTCACACACACACACACACACACACACACACACACACACACACACACAC
>CALSBV010010471.1:132677-150185 GCA_943590825.1 Bovichtus diacanthus
TAATAGAGTTTATGGTAGATTAATAGAGTTTGTCGTAGATTAATAGTTTGTCGTAGATTAATAGAGTTTATGGTAGATTAATAGAGTTTATGGTAGATTAATAGAGTTTGTCGTAGATTAATAGTTTGTCGTAGATTAATAGAGTTTATGGTAGATTAATAGAGTTTATGGTAGATTAATAGAGTTTGTCGTAGATTAATAGTTTGTCGTAGATTAATAGAGTTTGTCGTAGATTAATAGAGTTTGTCACAGCTGAGCTTTTTCAGTCCTCGTCTGTCGGCCAACCAGGGACCCGTTTCACAAAGAGAGCGCACGGTTCTGGCGTCACTCACGAATGATCGCATCAACATTTGTGAGTACTGCAAAGTTCCGTCATGCTCATGCATGTCTCAAAGTATGGCTTTCTTTCTTTTTTGTCCTGTCATAACGAGAGAAAGGAGAAATGATCTCCCCACAATCCCAGCTTGCACTTTGTAAATAAAGGCGATGAAAAGCATATTGCCTGAAACCATAACCCAGTAAAATAGGCCGTCATTATTACAAGTGTATAAACTCGTGCCGCAGAGCTGCAGTCAGGGCTTTGATGAGTTGCCATCCTCCCCCTTATGCATTAGGAGCACTAGTTTATATTTGTTTGAATCCTGATATTCTGCCTTGAGCAACTATTAGGATGCAAAACTTTTTGCTGCTGATGGGACTGTGGAGGAGGGGGGCACGGCGGCTGTGCTCTGGGAGACTTGGCCTGAATCAAAAACAATCTCCACATATCTTCAAAGAGCCACTTTCCCCTCCAGCTGTTGTTGTAAAGTGTGGTGCTGAGAAGCTCTGGCTGAGCAGGACAATGAGACAGAGCGCCATGAGGTGATACAATAGACACTTCAGCCCTGATCAATGAACATTTTAAGCATTTCTACACGTCCCTATGCACATCTGAGCACATCGCTGATTCCTCTACTTTTCACCCTTTTTTTAACTCTCTTATTATTGCTACGGTAGCACCTGACTGTACTGGGATGTTGGCAGATATTTGGTGAATTGGGACAAGTAATGAAGTTGTCCAAATATCTCTCCATGTACCAGGAGTCCCTCTGTCTCCCCCCCATCCCCCGGTCTTCGTAGCTTGATCCTCTTCTTCCCCCTCCATTGCTCCCTGTCCTTGACAACATGTCGACCTCCCCCCAAAGGGAGGGTCACCTTGGCTAGCTCGTCCATCGCAGTTGTTCGCACAGTTCATTTTGGTTTCACTGACGATGTCGTTGCTTTAGTTTTTTCTGTATAACTCCAAAGTTGTGATGGAGAAAAGTGTTCTAGAGACTTTTGGACCGGAGCACACACACTTTAAAAGGCGACGTGTATTAATAATAGTTAAATTGCTTGGTCAGTGTTCGTTAATCTGATATTACATAATAACACATAGTTCAGTGCATGAACGTCAGTTTAATTATTTTATATGACTGGAGTCCTTTAAACCCCCCTGAAAAGATTGCTTTGACCTCCAGGGGGGTAACCAGGGTGTGAAGTGACACGCTCTGGAGTGACACCACCAGGAGTGTTGTAGCGTTACAGCCAGACAGATCAGTGGACAATAAAGTTATTTTTAAACCAAAAGCATGCAGGCTCAATAAGCACGCATCAATACTTACATGGAGGTCATGTCATTGAGCGCGTGGTCCAGTTCCTCACTGATGGCTTTGTACTTGAGTTTCTGTGCGTAAAGCTCATCTGTGTGTCCACACACAGACCAAGAGAGGGTGTGTTGCAAAGGGAAAGATTTAAGAGAGTCTGAAATTAGTACTATGGAATATGAATATGGAATATAAATGCATGGAAACGTAAGGCAATGCAATGCAATGGAATGGAAACTTAAAAAGTAGAGTAAAAGTAACAAGGTAAACTGTAAGCCAAAGCTAGTCAAAATAAAACCTCTCTAACTGCTAACGGTCCCGGTAGAAATCCAAAGTGGAACGAGAACGGGACATTAGTGGAATGTATTCTGGTATTCTACACCGCACAATTAATCTAGTGAACTCGGATGGAAGGTTAGTGAATCCTTAAAGTCTGTATACGGCAGTTTTCAGCCAGTGTGGCTCATTGACGTGTAAATGCTAAATGTTCTGCATTTATATAGCGCTTTTCCAATCTTTGTGATTTGCCAGCATTCACCCATTCACACATATTCATACAGAGTCAGAGGCTACTGTCCAAGGTGCCACATGTTCATCAGAGATAAACATTCACACACACTCACACACACCGTTGGCCATCGGGAGCAATTTGGGGTTCAGTATCAGTATCAGTATCTTTGACATGCTGAGGCTGGGGATCGAACCGCCGATCCTCTGACTGGTGGACGCCCACCTACTGAGCCCGAGTATTAATAGTTGTTGGACACCAATGGAGCTCTATGGCACAGAGGAGGGAGATATACTGTATGTGACACACAGACTAGTGGAGGCGTTGACACCAAGTAGACAGCAACTCCTTCCACAGTGAAACGTATAGCCTTCTATCTGTGAAACTTTAATGGAGACTCAGTGTGTGTGAAGTCGTGATGAAGGTTCACGTGGAAGTAGGCCTGGTGCCCCTGACAAAAAAGGCTACAAATCTGATCTTGTGAAACTGCAGCCTCTTGTGCTGTCTCTCGCCCGGCTTCCTCTCTAAGCTAGTGACGCAGACGACTCCCATCACCACGTCTAAAATCCTGTGATCAAATTGAGGTGTCGTTGCGTCACACTTCGCATTGCCGTAATGACTTTAAAGTCTATGTGAAAGGTGCACGTATCGATGGTGTACCTTCCAGATCATCGATTGTCTTCTCCAGCTTGGCCACAGATCTCTCGGCAAACTCAGCTCGAGTCTCAGCCTGAGGTGACAAAGCACAATGTGAGCGCGGGATCAGATAGCATCTGAGGTCAACAACAACCTGAATACAGCTTTTGTGTCTCAACACATTTTACTGAAATCTCCTAGGGTGCAGGACGGATTAGGATTTAGCAAATGTCATTTAAATGAAGGTTTTACAATATCTTACGGCCATCATTCCTTCCTGCTCACCTCTTTCAGCTTGTCAGTCAGGATCTTGAGCTCTTCCTCGTACTTGTCCTCCTTTTGAGAGTACTGTGATGAGAAACAACAGTATTCAGAGGCTGATTCATGTGAATGTGACAAGGCATTCAGGACTCAGCTGTTGCCCATAGACCTGCAAACAGATAGTCACAGCTGTGCCCCAACAATAATCCCGTCCGTCATAGTCACTTGTCATCTTTTTACTGTTTATAGAGCACAATAGTAGGGCACTTCTTGTGGGTCTCCAACTCATTTATTTTCATTTTCATTTGTATGCACACTGAGAGAAGCATGCTCAGACGTGCTGGTTTGACTGGTACCTTCTCAGCCTGGGCCTCCAGAGACTTCAGGTTATTGGTGACGTTCTTCAGTTCCTCCTCCAGCTCAGCACATTTACTTGAGTTCAGGGAAGGAAGGAGAGAAACAGGTAAGGACATCCGATTAGTTTGGAGAAAACTGTGAACCGCGCTGAGAATTCAGGTCCTTCACTTAAGTATAAGTAGTGATACCACTGTGTGAAAATACAGCTGTACCACCAGCCTCATCAACTCTTCCTCTACACTCCACCATAACAAGAGTTTTTATGTCGCATTCAGGGACTAGAGCTGCGTCTCGTTGTGCAACCCTGTTTTGCACAATGACAAATAAATGAACGTTGAACTTGAACCTTGTACGAAAATAGTTACTATTATTTAGCATTACTTTTTTTTTTTTTATGATTTAATGTTACTAAAATAGAAGTACAGAAGCAAAATTTACTGAACTGTTTAAAGTAGAAGTGACATTCGGCTACACACACACGCACGCAGAGACGTTTGTCATTATAATAGGATGAAATAATGTTTCTTTCGGGGGGGGGTACACGATATATATACTCACGCCTCAGCCAGCTCTGCCCTCTCCTCTGTACGCTCCAGCTCTGCTTCTACGATCACCAGTTTACGAGCCACCTGGACAAATGCATTATTTATACATGCGTATATTATAAGAGTACATCACAGGCGTAATCATAAAAACACAATCGGCTCGTTGATAGTCACCAGTGAAAGTGATCACTTAACATTTATCCATGGCACCTATTGTCGGCTTATTGTGATGCCAGAACACCGGGTGTATGGCCATATTATTACAAATCCCAGAACAGAACATACATTTTGCACATGACGTGCAGTTTATCATGTTGTTTATTCTGTACACATCATCTATTACAGTGTGTGCGTCCTGGGAGAGGATCCTCCTCAGTCTCTCTGAGGTTTAGAGCATGTTTCCTCTTTTAATTTAACTTAAAGTTTCTTTTGAGGAGTTTCTCCTTGTGCGGTGTGAGGGTCTAAGGACAGAGGGGGTCGTATGCTGTACAGTCTGTAAAGCCCACTGAGGCAATTGTGTAATTTGTGATAAAATGTGATTGATTGATACTGTAAAAAGCTCCTTTCAGATGACGGCCATTTTGTTTTTCTGAAGAAGTGTCGTCATCACCATACTGCAGAGAAGCTCACCTCCTCATACTTGCGGTCGGCCTCCTCTGCGATGTGTTTGGCCTCCTTCAGTTGAATCTCCTGAAGCTCCATCTTCTCTTCATCCTTCTGAGCCCTGTTCTCAATCACCTTCATACCTCTGCACACACAAACCATTACTTATTTCTTGCCCCGTACAAATATTTTGAAAGTGTTTTCTTATTCTATTTCATAGGACATTTT
The DNA here is from genome assembly GCA_943590825.1 of Bovichtus diacanthus. NCBI lineage: Eukaryota > Metazoa > Chordata > Actinopteri > Perciformes > Bovichtidae > Bovichtus > Bovichtus diacanthus. The sequence continues at coordinate 137,441 of CALSBV010010471.1, forward strand.
GGTAAAAGTGTCAGTTCTTCCATAAATATCAGCTAATTGTTTCTTCTTCAATGTTTTCGTAATGTATTGAAATAGCCATCTTTAGGAAAGCGCATATGAAAGGCTTCCCACCCAGTAGAAGAAAAGACATAATTATCTGACAGCTATCAGCAGATAGTCTTTCGAGGAACATGTATGTTACTGTAAGTCAAGTTTCAGCGATTTGATTTTTTTAATCAAAATAACAACATTTAAAGACATTTTATTCTAGTTTATATCAATATTTATTACATTCTTTCAAATTTGTTGATGTTTGTGTCTTCTAAGCATTGTGGCTCTACACAGCTGTATCCCGTCTATCACAACGTTAGTGTCCATGTCCCTCTGCTCTGCAGCAGTGTACAGGGACGGACTCTCACTACATCGCTGCCGTTGTAGCACTATCTTTATCACTGACTGTAAAATGTCCTCTAGTATCAAAACACTTTAGTAAAACCAGGGTTGTAGTGCAACCCCCCACGTTTTTCTTTTGTTTCACACTCCAGTTCGTATTGTTGCTGTGTGTATACTCAAAACCTCACTGAGCACAAAGGTCAGGGCCACAGGCTGTAACCAAATGCATCTCTGCCCATGAACATCCGTCCCTGACTGGATTACACGGCATGGCAAGACCTGGGAAAACTACATAACCAACACATGTAGCACACCCAGCACCGTGCTACTTGACACTGAAATAAGTCCAAGGTCGGCTAGCATTCAAAATGAGCCACCGACTCGTCTTATCATCTTCACATCAAGGCGATGAAATCTCACAGAGGCTTCTGGGACGCCCCAAGAGGCAGCGGGACACACATCCTCTGCTGCAGTGCCGTGTAACAACTCGGTGTGACAGAGCTGGCTCTTTTCACAGGGCTTTGCCCGATTGTCTGGGATCCACAAAACTAACAAAAAACACGATTGATTACAGGGCGTAAAAGTAATCAAACGCTCTTCCTCCTCAGACTAAAAAGAAAGGAGGAAAAAATGCAGAGAGGTCTACGACAGTGGACTGGAATCTGACAAACACTTTGCATGAAGCACAAGGCTAAAACTCTCTGACCTGCCATCACGGGAGGCGTGATACACTGGTATTGACCAAAAAACAGGATGTGTAAAAATATATATATATATATATATATATATATATATATATTGATAACGTGTTAATAATACCTTTATGATGGTAGTTCTAGATTTCAAAGGTTATTTTTTAAATGTATGTATTAGTTTTCATATATATTATAATATATTCTTATATTATATTATATTATCACTGATATGAAGCCATTTCTACACAAGCAAATATGAATATGACAGTGTTGGGTGCAGTTCAGGGATAAATTCATGAATTAGTTCATTTTCAATTTTGTCAGAGGCTGCTGAACTGTTCAATTATGATCCTGATGAATGTTCACGACATTATTTTGATGTGATCTTCTTGCGTGCGAGGAGGTCAATAGGCTTACAGACACATTATTACAGGACACTGAAGGAAATCATCTGATATTCGGGGGGTGACGGGGGCTTAATATTACAAATACACCTCAGCCAGCTGGGGTTGGGCCTTTGCTGCAGAATCCTCAGCGTCCTGACCATCAGTCCACAGTGGTCAGTGAAAACCTTCTTCACCTTCCTTTCTCACACACTATTGTTCATCACTCTCATATTTTTTCTTTTTTACGTGACAATTCATTTTCGTTTCGGTTACCCTATTCCGTTAAAAAGAAACGTGTTTGATCCTTCTAGGATGGAGAGGGACACATCATGGGTTAGCATGTGTGCGCTTTCTGCTATGAAGAGTTTGCTGCTTTTTTTTCATGTGTTCAGAATAGGCCTGTTCCAGAACAGAGGCTTCTTAAAGAGAAACTTAATACCCCCCCCAAAAATAATATGAATGTTTTTGTCTGGTGTAATGTGTCACTAGCTGCAGTGATGCTGTGTGTGCTCAGAGGTGAAGCTGTGAAACACTGCTCCGTGATAATAATGTGAGCCTTCCCTACGGTGCATACTGAGCTCATACTGAGCTTGTGTTATAACACTGATCACAATGAGAAAACCACAGCAAGACTTCACCTCTCGCTCTCATCAGCAGCCTTCTCAGCCTCCTCCAGCTTCTGCAGAGCCGTTGCGAGTCTCTCCTGAGCTCTGTCCAACTCCTCCTCCACCAGCTGGATACGTCTGTTCAGGGAAGCCACTTCTGCCTCAGCCTGAGCACAGATAAACATGGGGCAGACGGATTCACGCAAACCAGTGTTATGCCTACAGCTACACAGTCTGATGGCCAACACGGGGAAAAAAGCGTTCCTGTTTTTTTTTTTGAACACATTTGTTCTGAAACCAATGTCAGGGGAAATGTGTTTTCCTTCACACACTGTTCCTTGCTGAGGATCTGCATATCTTGTTTTCAGAGACTGAATATTACCCTCACATCGTCCGTGACAAAGTCTGTGTTGGCTGTATTTGGCCTACACATGTCAACTCTCGCTGTAACGCTTTATAATACAGCTTGCACATTTGAATGTACTTTTTTTTTTTAATACGTATGTCAATAATGTATATATGTGCAAGGCAAGACGAAAAGGGGGTTAGAGAATAAGTGGTACCAATTTTGCATCTAGGTAAAAAAAAAACACAGGAAATGTATGAGCAATTATTCCGCAAAATGTGCAAACTGTTCAATTATTTCTGATTATGCTTCATGATATGCATTGAAAACCGGGAAGGAATGGAACAAGGTAAACTCTACAATGCAGTTTTGGATTATTTTATGCGGGTTGTGTTTAAATAAATTCCAATCATATGATGTATACTGCATATATATATATATACACATGTGAATGTTTATTGTTTGCGCTTGATTTTTTGGGGAAAAAGGGAAAGCTCCAGTGTGAATGGTGGAAGTGATTTTAGTTGATGATCTGATTTGGAGCTGGATCCACGCCCTCACACTGGTATTTTGTTCCAGGCATTCTCTGTGGGCAGAACAATGGCCTTTGCTGACAGCTGCACCATCTATATGCAGACTCTGAAATACATTTTTCAGCAATGACTAGATCACAGGCTGGAACGTTTCCTCCTTTCTTCCGTGATTGCAGAGCCCCATGCTTGGTGGTTAACAGGAGCCATAGTCGTAACCATACAAGTTGACTGCTCATGTGCTGTCGTAGCTTTTGCGCAGTAAACGTTTTAGTCGTGGTTATAGTCTGACAAAATGTGTGAGATAAAACTGTACTTTAAACGTATAAAGTAGGGCAATTCTTAAAAGTACTATTTCATTCTCTACACAAGGAGAGAGACTAAATTAATACTGTGACCCGGGAGGAATGGATGATGCACCTAAAATGGACTTGGACCATTGTTAAGCCTACAGTGAAGGTTGAGCGGCTGACATCATGGCCAAAATAGGGCTCTGAATCCCCCCGACAGCTGTGAGGAGTCCATGCAGAGCATGATGAGAATGGAATGCAAGGGAGAAGCAGGGAATCAGCGCGGCCTGGTTTACACTGGCAGCATCACAGCTTTTATCAGAAGCTGTGTTCAGGGCTCCAGGGCTACGACAAGGTACTGAGTCTGAGATATTTAAAGGTTTACTATCTTCCTCTACTACTGTACCCCCTAAAGAGGCAAATCCACTCCAACACTTATATATCTGGGCCCCGGTTGTGGTGTGTTGCACTTTTTGGGATGGTATTACTCACGTCGGCAGCCTTCTTGTCCGCCACCTCAAGCTTCTCCTGAGCGTCCTTCAGGGCCTCAGAGTATTTATCAAGCTCATCCTCCGTCCCCTTTAGCTTCTTTTGCATTTGCAGAATTTCGTCTTCATGCTGATGGGAGATGGAACACAGAGTTAGCAGGTTTGCAAAATCACGTACAAAATGTGTTCATCAGAGAATTTGCTGATGGGGTTAATACATTGATTGTAATGCCCTGGAATATAACACCTTCTATACGATAAGATAAGATAAGATAAGATAAGATAAGATAAGATAAGATAGAACTTTATTTATCCCGAGGGAAATTGTTGTGCAACAGTTGAAATACACAGTAGGAGACAGTATAAGATGCAAAAAAATTACAAAAATGTACAAATAGTGCAAAATGTTTTATACAATATATATATGTAGAATTCTTTTTTTTTAAATGCATTCCAGTTACAGTTATAGGAACGATTTTTCAAGACAAAGTTAGAAGAGCTATGTGTGCCCCCTTTACATTGACATACATGGGGGGTGCAGGATTTGGGTCTCTGTCGCGCAATGTCTGTGTGGATGATGTCACTGACGTGCAGTCTCAATCCTACCGCCATCAGTTCAATTCCCGGGGGGGTGGGGGGCACGTGCATTTCTCAACAGTTACATGTCCAGGGTTACACCACTTCCTACCAGAGAGCCGTGTAGGATTTATTATGTTAAAGTCCTGCATTCAAGATCTTACTCAAGTAAAAGTACCAAAGTATTAGCCTCAAAATGTACTTTAAGTACACAAGTAAATGTATTTATTAAGCAGAATGGCACATTTCCCAGTAATGAATAATACATTACTGGATTATAATTATTGATACATTAACGTGTTCATGGATTCAGTGTTGCAGCTGGTAAAGGTGGAGCTCATTTTAATTACTTGATATACTTCAGGGTAGTTTAATCTCTAATAATGCATCATAATGTATTAGTTGGTTTAATATTGGCTTCCAAAATGTGGTGGAGTAGACGTATAAAGTAGCACAGAATGGAAATAATCGTCAAGTACAAGTACCACAAAATTGTGCTTAAGAACAGTACTTGAGTAAATGTACTTAGTGACAGACTTTTGTTTTCTCCCAGGAGAAGAACAGTGTTTGTTTGTCCCATCCATCCACCCTGACGTCCTCCTTCCACACACTTTGAATAGAATCATATTTGTGATACGTAAAAAAACAAACGGAATCCGGGAGGAAAATCTGTTTCCATTATAATGCAGTTTCGTTTGATGGGAACATAATTCTCTGGGAACCAGGCAGCCCATCCCACATCCCGGCCACTGCGGGTACACACATTCTTTTTCACTGCCATTCCAGTTTCATATAACTTCATCCAGAATCAACAAATCGATCCTGCTTCCAAAGAACCAAATTAGCTGGATGAGAATAAACATTATTATTTTAGTGGGATAGTGGCAGTGCCTACGAATAATTCTCAGTTAGCGTGTGCATTGAAGTCTTGAGGCGTCCACTTGGTTTCTAGTATACGAAACCTGACCAAGGACTTGAGTTTGGCCAGTTCCCAATTTTTTCTCAGTCTGACTGGATCACTACGGTCCTGTTCACATTTAAAGAAAATCTGCGCAGCAAGTGGAAAGGTCACCTCCCACCACCTCGTCCGGCTGTCGATCTGATGCCTTTCTCCTCTAATGATCAAGTGTGACACTTTTAGTCTTTTCTCTTCCTGCATTCTCTAAGTCAGTCGCCAAAGAAAGCTATTCTGTCTCGAGCTCCCTCGGATTGGAATCATCTACCTGTTAGTATTCAATCCATATCATATTTCCACTTGTTCAAAAATGCCCTGTCTTCTTATTATAGGACCAGGTTTACATATCCATAACAAGTTAACACCTCTATAATTTTTACTTTACTACCTAATGCTACCACTGACATCAATGCTTTTCTATAATCTTTAATTGAATGATCACTTTTAATGCCCTGCTTTTAGTACGATCTCTTGATTTTGTATGTCTTATTATTTGCTTATTGTTGTTGTTTTTGTTTGTTAGTTTTTGTCACATTTGTATCATATCATTTTTTTTTGTTATTTTAGTTTTTTGTTAAGTGTTCTGTCTATTTGTGCCTGTATTTTATTATTGTCTTTGAGGACCCCCCCCCCTTTGAAAACGGGCGAGCTATTCCCGATAAAGAATTTCCCAACGTAAAAGCTACAAGTAACAGCAGCAGTTAAACCAGTAAATCACTTGAAGTGACACTGCTTTACTTCACAGGGCACAAAAGGGTAAGTAAGTTGTGGTCCGATAATCACGAAGAGAGGGATTACTAAATAACTACTGAGTATTATGTATCACTTAAGTGGAGGGTGCACAAAACAATAAGCAATAATTAAGTAATGAGTTGTTATGAGCTTTGTGCTGCTCAGAGGTTCATTCAGAGTGAATCCGGACTAACTCATGAAGAAAGAGGTCAGTATGTCTATTCACAGACGTTTGTCACGAGGTGCTCAAAGTAGTAGATAATCATTTGACTCTGAATATGGACAGAAAACCCCAGTATCATGTTTCAGACAAAGAAATCCTCCATTATACATTGTGCAACAGATGCTGCAGGGGGGGTGGGGGTGATGGTGGTGGAGGGGGGGTTCTGCTTTCTATTCATGTTGCAGTTCAAGCATTCCCGTCCAAAGTTAAAGCTGAGCTAGATCCTCTTCCCTCTAGATCTCTTGCTATGGTTAGGTAATGCATTCGCAAAACGCGTGCAGTCCCAATGTTGCGATTTGAAATCTATAAAATGAGATGTAATTCGGCAATAGAGGCAGAAGGGTTCTAGCCTCAACAGACCGGCCCCCCAGATCTGGACCATTTTCAGGCCATTTTGTTGTGCGAAGCTTTGGGCTCGGGTGCTTCAGGTTTTTTTTTTTTTTTAAATGTCATTTATGAATTTTTCATTTCTTGTTTAAATGGCCGACATCAACAGTTGAAAACGAGCGTTCGGCTAACACTGGCTCGTTTACAGCAACGCTGATCAATGTGCATTGATATAAAACATGCCATTGTTATTTCTCTCTCTGACATGTCGTGTGCCACAAATAGATGTGCAACGCCCGGTGGGAAGATCACAGGCGGCGAAGCAAAGAGAAAATATAACTCCAGGTTAGACTGATCCGATTGTCATCATCCAAAATGATGATGTGAAATAGTTTGATGATACCATCAAGAGATGCTAGATAGAAGCTCGAACGTATATCAGAGAGGCAGATCTCTTACCGCAGCAGAAATGAAATAGTTATAACTAAGTTTTTGAAACTGCTCAGCTGCAGTGGCTTCATGAGACGGCTGAAGATAAAGTGACTAGAAATCCTCCTTGCCTCCACCTGTTTGATAAGACAAATTGGAGTACATCTATTTTTTTTTAGTTTTTTTTTTTTTATCTGTGTTCATAACCCACCTGCTTGCTTCTCTCTTCGGCTGCTTTCTTGTCTGCCTCAGCTTGTTCTGCCTGGTCCAGTGCGTTCTCCTTGTCCAGCTTCAGCATAAGCATCTTCTTTTTGATGGCCTCCATTTTGGCTGAGGTTTAATGGGCTTTTGCAGCTGAGCAGAGGTATGAAGAAAAAGTGGGACAGATGACCTGAGAGCCTGGCGGAGACACTAAACTCTGACAAAGATAGAGGGAGACATTTATATGATAGAGGAGGAGACACTCCCACTTCTAAGCCCCTCAACTCACCCACACATGCGCACCTCCTCTAGCCTCCACAATCACCACTCAAATGAAAAGTACACTAACTATGTTTTCATGCTGGGAGAAACAAATGCATCCGAATTCCACTATTTGCTCTACTCTGGCCTGCTACGTGTGATGTGGCTTCAAAAGTAAAAAAAACCTTGAAAGGAATAGAAAGAACCCTCTCACTTCCCTGCATGGAATCAATACAGTTGATCTAATATGAAATAAAAGGAGGCTGAGCTGTAACGCTAATAGAAGACATGACAAAGGAAAATGCGTTTGTCTTTTTCTGCCTGTCCCAATGCTGAAATGAGTCACAGGAATAACAGTACCTGTCAGTTTCAGGGTCCTTTGATTCTTCTCCTTCTACTGCTCGTCACAAAATGCACTTGATAAAAAAGAATTATGTGACAACTTTCCATCTACTTTTTGTTATGGCCACCATGCAGTTAAACAGCAGCTGTTGCTGCCATTAAGTGAGCAGAGCACCGTTACAATCTCATATCCACCTGACACCATTTCAGTTTACAGCGAGAGACATGTCATGTGGGAATGAGGTGGGCAGCACGACTGACACCTTCTATCACAGCACATGCTAATGAACAAGGAACAGTTAATGTAGTTGATAATACAATCTTAAAGCAAGGTCCATTTAATAACTGTTCAGCTCACAGTATCAGGGGCGTGTCAACCCGAAAGGGAAGCACATGTTTGTGCTTGCTGCGTGCATTAATGATGAATCATAGGAACTGTCTTAGCATTAGTATTAGCTGGGTTATCAGTGCAGCAGGACTGAAAAAGTGTGTTGTATGAAAACCATAGATGTCTAAGAAGTTGTTTTGAACCTGAATCATTCATAAAGTGTAAGCTTATGAAGAAGGAACCTCAAAGCACTGAGCTACAAAGAAGTACTTACAATGAGACATATTAGACAATTAGATGGTTTTAGAACATTGAAAGTAAAAGCCCAAAACATGGTTTTATTTTTTGCGATGAAAGCGTGTTATGTTTTATGAAGGTGATGTGAGTAATGTGTTCATACCAAGTGGATGGGAGCGGGAAGACAAGATGAAAGACAATAAAAGGGAAACCACAGAGTCTTGTTACACACAGTCCATTGTTCACCCAAAAGTAATAATTAGTGCAGATTTAATACTGATTGATTGTGTTTTTTCAGGTTATAGCGCTGATGGACGTCGTCATTTCTTCTATTTCACAGCCGATGGCATTATTCATCGTTCTCATTCACTTTTCAGGAATGACAAGTGGCTGGAATGATTGATATTTCTGTCCACCTAACAAAGCTATTGGACTTCAATGGCAAAAAAAAAGAAAAAAGGCTGTGTCTGAAAAAATATGCTGGAATTCATAACTAAAAGCGCACGTTTTCACACGTGCGTGAAACAATTGTCAAGATGTTTAAACTATATTTCATTTAGGTGTACTGTCTTGGTGATGGGGTGAGAGGTTGTGAGATAGAACAAACACAATACAAACTGACACTGAGGAGGAATGACTGTCCTGTAACCCTATTCCTTCACCTGGCCTGTAATGCCTATAATTGGATTTCTCCTGGGGATGGATAGAGTACTGGGGCGACGGGGTGACTATGTCAGTTATACCCCTCTCTAGGCCCCAGTTGGTTATTAATAAACATCTTTTGGCTGACATTGTCCAGAGGATTAGAATAAGAGACTAGCTGTGCACACAAATAGGCAGACGTGAAGGCAGAGAAAAAAAGAGCCAAATTAGTTTTAAGTTTGTTACCGTGTTTCTAAATGATCTGAACTCTATGGCAATCTGGAAAATGACATTTGTTCACCGTCACACCAACAATCAGATGAGAATGTTGATATCAGTTTACCCCTCTGTGCGTCTCTGACAGTGACCTTTTCTATTATGGGGTGTGACCAGTGTGGCCTGATGCGCTCACATACTGACTGGTGACAGGGATCCGGTCTAACATTAAAGGGAAAATGCTATAAATAACTCCATTTGTTTAGCGTTCATGTTAGAAAGTTAAGTGTAGAACAGTTCATCTTCACAGAAAGACTTCAAACTGTTTCAATAACCACTCAACACATGCTGCGTTGTCTGCAGTGTTCCCACACTTTCATTCATCACACATTTTAATTCAAGAGACATACTGTAAATATAACAAACAAAAAGACATTAAAAATTATACATTTTTTATTTATTTAGTTTTTAACCAGATGAAGGATTTTACTCAAAAAACCTGAATGATGAACAAAGTAGTAATCCTAACCAAGAGCAGCTGACTGCAATGAAGAACTCCAGTGATCCGCTACGCAACAAAACTCCGTCTTTTGTTATTGTTTTGATTGAGAGCCCCCTAGTGGCAGAAAATGACATGTTGTACGTTTAACCTGATTGTGTAACGTTACGCTCTGCACACAGGGAATTGGACTCAGAATGCACAACTCAGAGACAGAACTGGGTAAAGGAAAGGTGTCTTTACTGGCAGCAAAAACAGGAACGGTACACAGGTACTCAGTCAGCGTAACAAACAAATCCAATAGGGAGTAGACAGAGGCGTAGACAGGTCACGGAAGCAGGGTCGATGAACCCGGGAAGTCGAATCCAGGAAACAAGGATCAGAAGGCACAAGGGGGAAAACCTGCTGGACCGCAACAACACGGAGGTACGAAGACGAATTGGCAATGAGGGACACAAAACACACGGACTATATACACCAGGAAATGGGCGGGGTAACGAGACACAGGTGGAGACACTAACGACTAATGGGAAACACATGGGGCAGGAAATAGAGACACAGAAACAAGAGGAGAGGCAAGTACACAAAATAAAACAGGAAGTACAAACAACAAAGAACATTCAACGGACAAGAGGAACCCTCACAAATCGACAGTGTAACACAACCCAATAATGTAATAACTTGACAAATAATATAATAAACAGTCCTGACTGATACCGATAATGTAACTACTTTAGCGCCTGAATTTCCTGAAAATGTACTACAGCATTATTGGCAAAACGTGATATGTGAAAAATTATATCAAATCAGTTTTATCAGGTATGTAGGAAGAACTTGATTACACATATCATTTGACTTTGACTGTATATTGTGACAAAAGCTTGTAAACTCAGTATAAGATACAAATAATGACCAAGTGTGACTTCAGAGACCTTGGGCTGCTCACAGAGTTTCAATTTATATGTTACACCGGAACTGCAATGGAGCTTGCTACGGTGTCGCTAATATTACAGTTAGTGTATCTGTGAATCCTGACGGCTGTAAGTAACTTACACACACTGTCCAGCTGGCAGCTACAGTTGCAATGGTTTTTAAATCGCTCTCTATTGTCGGGAAGCACAAAAAAGACATTTACAGGCTTTTGCTGTTCATTTCACTCTTTCTCTCTCTCTCTGCTCATCCACTCACTCCTAAACTAGTCATAAACACAGTGGAAAAGTCTGAAGACAATATAAATGACATTGTTTTAACTCGTGTTTTTCAAGGAAGCCGAGCTTCCCGAACAACTCCATCCTGGCTCTAAGCTTCAGTCTTTGCCTCCAGTTTGTGTTGTTGCTGTGTAATGTTACTGACCCTCGTTGAGAAAGAGTTTTCCTGTTGTGAGGACATTTTTGTAAAAAAAAAAAAATCCTAAAAAACACCTAAAAATGAAGTGAATCCACTTCACATCCTCAGATGATGGGAGCTCATGGAGGCTTTTCTGTTGGTTATGCAGCCAACAGTACAAGCGGCCCGTTCGCTCGGGCTGTGTTAGCAGGTCCGTGATAGCGAGAACATCACAATGGCGGACAGGAGGGATTCAGCAGCTACTCTGTGGGCGGGACATCACCTAGCTGGAGGTGGTTCAACTGATCCCCGGTAACCTGAATATAGCTAGACACACAGGGGACACATATCTATGTTTAAAAGCCATGAAAAAGTGGTTCTTGCATAGTATTTGACCTTTATGATGATTTCTATAGGATATCATAAAAGAGTTTAAAAAGATATGATGATAAAGTGGTGGACTACTGGCTAGATTATTTTTATTGACCACATGTTACATGCTAGTTCGAAGATAATTAAGTTAAGTATTAGCGTTCCATTAAACAAATAGTAGGCGTATACCATTGTTGGTAGCACTTTTTACAGTACACTAATAAGACGTAGCTAGTAAGTAATAATACATAGTCTAATACACTAGGGATTTACCCAAATCCGACTACCAGCCAAATCCCAGTCTGCCCCCCCCCCCCCTCCCTGTTTTCTGACAGGGCATGTCTAGATTGTAATAGAGTTACCCACGCCCATTAATTTAATTGCTGGGTTTCACCATGAGATGGCGTTTCCTTCACAAAAACCAGCTGAAGTACACTAAAGAACCATTTGTCCTTGTTTAGGCCACACACTATGTTTCCCTACATACAGTAGTTGCTGGGAAGTTCAATAATGTTTACCACCCCTCAGTTGTCAATAGTTATATTATTCACATACTGTATTTTTAACAGCATAAAACCCTGATTTTCAGTGTTGGATTGTAATTTAGTAAATTTACTCAAGTACTGTACTCATAACACAGATTAAGCTTCACTACCATTTGCACTCTTAGATGCCATTGGAAATATTTGTATTCTCAAACTTTTCAACCTAAATACTTCAGAGCTGTATCATAGTTAATACCACTTATGCATACACACACACTACAGAGGGACTCAACTTGACAGCATTTAGACTTTATGTAATTGCTCACAATATTCTTGTTTTATTGCCGCAAATGTTCCCTATCCGCAGATATGCATTTTTTTTTTTTTTTTTAATGATACGTTACAACTTTGGCACTCTGTCATGGTCCCCTGGAGATTCCCGGAACCTACTTTGACTGGACTATATATACCATTTGGATTTTTTATCAATATATAATATATTATTATAGATTAAGCCACCCAGTAGTGTATACAGTAATTAAAATGAACTCCATCTTTACCAGCTGCAACATTAAAGTGATGAACACATGAATGAAATAAAGATTATTCAATAATATATATTATTATTAAATGCCCACTCCCCATCATGAAAATGTTTGCTTTTGGTACTTATATTTGGATGCTTATTCTTTCTTTACATTTACTTAAGTAATATTTTGAATGCAGGACTTTTACTTTGATCTGAGTATTTTTACACTGTAGTTTGCTATTTTTACTCTGTTTAGATGCGAGACATAAAACAGCGACTTTACAGGAGCTATACACTCAGAGGGGGCAGGGGGACCTGTGGATATAGATGGCCGATGGCCCATTAGAGCAAAC
>CALSBV010010471.1:150285-160545 GCA_943590825.1 Bovichtus diacanthus
CGAAGGAAACAGAGAGGTGTATATATACACAGAGACACTAATGACAACGGGACACAGCTGGAGAGGACAGCAAAGACATAAGGGTGGCAGGTGATTGCACACAGGAGGATCCAATCAGGGAAGGGCAAGCAATCACAAAAGGAAAGAAAACACAAAGACAGGGAGTAAAACTCAGGGGACACAAGGAGAATGAACCTACAAAATAAAACAGGAAGCACAAAAACCCAAATCATGACAATAAGAGATCGCTGTTTTGCAATGAGACATTATTTTATATCTTATTCATATCATATTTTCATATCTTTGTGTGATCCTCGAGCTAGCTATCCTGTGTTAAATCACTGTGCTGCACCGATACATAACAGAAAACTAGTTAGTTACAGCTATGATTTATTATTTTAATAGCTTAGTATTGTATGTACCATAAAAGGTAAGTCTATATATGGACCTTTGGGCTGCCCTACACTTTATTGTAGGCCCAGTTTAATATGCAACTCCATTTCATACATATGTAGTAGGGGGACCCTGCTCTGTCTCTCTTTCAGCTCTTGGCCTGAAACACGTTGTTGACTTCTGCATTAAAGCATCTGGACATGTATTAGTAGAAACCCAAAAGTATGAACCTGAAAAATGTTTCCCCTTTAACAGACAGTTATTTCAATGAAAAATATTTGAGATTATTACTTTAACAATATTGTATAATAACAAACACATCAATGGCATTTTCATTAATCTTCTTTCACTTGTCTCCAAATAGAAAATACATTATTTGGATTTTAACATCAAGACAAATCCATTTTTTTATTACAACTTTTTTTTATTTTTATATAGTAATACAATTCACATGAATGACAAAAGGGTGTGCAAAAGTAAGTACAGTTCACTGTTCACTGACAAATACAGCATCTGTTTTCCATACAGTATAACACTATGTTGGCTTTTAACAATATTTGGCATCAAACATTGTACTAATCCTGCCACTTTAGGCAGAGAGATGTCACTGAGATTGTACATTTAGCAGAAAAGCAGACATTTGGAACTTTCTAATATGAGGATAACTGTTGAAAGTTCACAATCATTTTGCAGCCACTGAAACATTTGCAAAACTCAAAGGGGGGGTTCAAACCACTTTCCACCATATTTACACATACAATCCGCTGAAAAGCGATATCCTGAAGATACTATTACATTCATTTGGCAGACGAGTGTAAGTTTGTCACCACTTCCTTGGTACCAGACTGCAATCAGCCAGTCCTAACGCTCAATAAAAAAATGTTAAGGATAAAAACACAATAAAGCTAAACGCTTATTTCTATTGCAGTCGAAAGAAAATGAGAGGGTTGGTTGGAAAACATGCAAAACAACCAAACTGACTGCTGATTTTGAAAATGTAAAGCCCCTGTGAGTATGTTGCTTCAGACATCCCGGAAAGCTGCATAAGGATGTATATCTGCTTATATTCCCTTAGTACTGCAGAGGAAGGCAGCGACACACTTATTCCAACTGAAACTGATGAAGGATCTTCTGAGGAGCCCACCACGCTTTAAAACCACAACACTGCTGTTATGTCTGCGAGTGTGAACAACCCATAATATAATAATAATCCATCCATCCAGGTGTTAGGACCGACAATTATAAACAAACATAAAAGGAGTTGAGTCTTTTACTATGCGTGTCCAAATACAAAACAGTTAAGGCAGAACTTCTGCAGATTATCATCACACACAATCTATTCTTCTTAATGACACTGATAAGAATTGTCAACATACATTTAGCATGTCTTTTTACCTAAAAGAAATCAGATGAGCGCATTCAAAATAACAATGCTTTGTCTCTTTCAGTACAGTACACCTACTTGCTTAGATTTAATTGCTCTTTCATAATTCATTGTAAAACTCCTCTGGACTTCTCTTTCATCAGCTGTTGATCCCATACTGAATGTTTGCCCTTATATTTATATTATATTATGTTTGGAAAATAAATCAACAGTCAGGTCTTTGTGCTCTGATAAACCTCAACACTTTTGGCAGTTATCAAAGTTATTTATTTAGAAATACAGCAGATGTGATGGACCCTAGGTCATAATGCAGCATTACAAACTCTCCAGGGAGGAAGTTGACAACTGTTTGTCTTCTTTAAACCAATACTGTGATCTTTGCCAAACCCTAACCAAGTAGTACCAGGTAGTACCTACCGAAATGACATTTTATTATTTTGTTGTTTAGTTTGGAGAACTGTTTGTCAGGGATAGTATGATAATCTTAAGACTTTATTTAGAACACTCAATCTTGTCTTCTGGTGTCATTTCTGAAGTGTAATGGTAAAAACCTTTCCATGTTAAACCTCTGAGGCAGTGTGGCCCTCTCCCCCTGCTTTAACCTGTCATCAGGTGTTCTGTTCCACACAGGGGGAAGAGGGCGTGGCCCGGGGAACAGAGGGAAAGGGAATTGTTTGGGGAGGGAATTTTGGGTTGGTTTTGATTGGTGAGGATAGACGGAGGAGTAAGAGAGGAGCCTGGCACCTTGCCAGGGATTGAAACAACTAATTTAGCTCTTTTTTATTTTTTATGGTGGTACATTGTCCAGGAAGGAATATGAAAACCAGTGTGATTTGAGGACCATAAACATTGAGCAGCAAACACAGCCAAGGCCAGAGTATTTTCCCCCCCGCTCTACTTCCAGTGAGTGCTGTTCACTTTTGGATGTTTTTCCTTTTTGCAATGCATTGCTTTTTCCTGGATTGTATTTTTGCATTTTGAATTGGAACATTGGATTATTCGGTCACTTTAAAGGAGACTGTTTTTGAGTTGGAAAATGTAGACAATCCAGTGGACATTGGACACCAGTTTATTTGTTTGTGGTTTTATTGGGGGCCCAAGTGGGAGCGTAATAAATTATCTTTAAGTTTCCTCGGTCTTTAAACTACAACTGCAAATCATCACTTTTTAGGTTGATATGGTGAACTTGTTAGCAAAGGGTTGCCTATGTACACTTCCAGCAGGCAGAGGGAAAAATGATTATTCATTGGGAGTGGTGTTTGTGTCCACCTGATGTCTTTTAGCCCTGTGTTTGGTCTCCACAACCTCCTGAGGGAAACATCTGTATGGTGTTTTGAGAGCTTTCTCTCTGTAAACAGCTACCTCCTGCTGATGGAACCAGAACAGTAAGGGAACCATATTTAAACTACAAATTGTTATTGCTATTGTTGTTTTTCAATATGTAAACTATATACTAATAAATTCCCAGATTTCTTTTTTTTTTTTTTTGGGGGGGGGGGGGGGGGGGGGGGGGGGGTAATGACCCCTACTTATTTTACTTAATTCGATATAGGTTATTTTTGCACAACATAAAAATGATTAGAGATTACAAATGCTTATGATGAAAACAGTAGCAACCCTAACCATCAGTCCTCATGTTCACTTTGTCGACTCTTAAGATTTAATAGATTTACATATCAGCAATACCCATCAGTATTCCCACAGCTCTTTGGTCGAGTGATGGAATTAAATCATCAAACCATCCAAATCATAACTGAGAAATATAAGAACTCAATGTCACAAGCCATCTACTCAAAAGCAAAGCAGCTAAATAAACAGTAAGACTTGAAGAAAAGATAGACATGCACATTGTTGGAGTCAATCAGTTTATATCATAATCAACTATAGTACCGTGAAACATGCCGGTGATCAGATCTCCTCTGGAATATCTTGAAGATCTGAAAAAGAGAGAACAAATCAAATTAAGCCCATGGTTCCCCTACAGCTACAAGAAAATGACATTTCAGTGGTGGCTTGATTCTACAATCTGACATTTCAAGATGCAACCCAATATTTAGTTATGACATCAAATAGGAAGAGGTTATTGAAAAGCGTGTGAAGCTCACACATTGTAACTTTGCTCTTGTAATTGTTTGAGTTTTCTGGCACAAATAACTGAACATGTGTTGAGTTAGTATCAGAAAATAAACCTTTGAAGAATAATTCACTATGAACTCTCAAAAAATGGCTGCATTGACTGCAGAGTGAAGCAGGCCTTTATTTATAATTATTTTACATGTACAAGTTTGCTGCTAATGTAAACTTAACATCATCTCCATTTTTACATGTACATTGTACATTTCCACAGCAACAACAGAGTCATGTCATACCCCCCCCCCCCCCCCCCCCCCCCAAAAAAAAAAACCCCTTCACAACAGAGTGCTCATCATGTCGAGGGCTGCAGTCATGGGTGTACAGCGTGAACAGGAGGGGGGAGTAGACAGCCCTGGGGGGCTCCAATAGTCAACACTAGAGTGGTGGAAGTGTGACCACCAATTCAAACTGACTGAATTCTGTTTGCTGTTTCCAATAGCCAGTTGCAGAGTGTGATACTCCAGCCCAGGGCTAATTTATCAATCAGTTTCATGGGAGAGATTGTGTTGAATGCTGAGCTGAAATCAACAAACAGCATTCTGATGTAGGTTATTTTCCAGATGTGTGAGGGCTGACTGGAGGGCTGTGGAGACGGCATCCTCTGTGGATCTGTTGGCTAAGTATGCAAACTGGTGAGCGTCCAGGATGGCTGGGATGTTGTTTTTAATGTGCTGGAGAACCAGTGTATCAGGCCCAGCCCAGCAGCTTAACTCGGATGTAGATAATGACAGAGGCTGTCCTCTGGCAGACTTGACAGCTTTTTTGAGGAGATCGAGCTAAGCAAAAAAGTTGTTAAGCTCACCTGGCACCGTAGCCTTGCATATGATGGGAGTGCTCCTGCTTTTGTAGCCAATTATATTCCTGCCACACATCTTTGATGTTATTTGTGTTGAGGTCAGTGGGTTGCGTAAGACTTTCACGTTGTCCGTCATTTTGACGCACAGGGTCGTAAAGTTACCATCATAGTCTATTATTACACTGAAGGCTGAACCCGCAGCGCTCTGCTGACACACAGGAGACTGGATCAGCAACGTCACTTCAGCCAAAGTTCTGAAGTTGGGAAACATTTCTCCCAGGAATTGATCAGAAGTTGGAAAGACTCTCTGAATGTGGGATATTTATTTACCAATCCTGAAAAAACTCTTCACTAGGAGGAAATGCGAGTGACGCAGAGAAAGTGGCTCATGGTTTGCCGTTATGGTTCAGCGGCATACGCCGACAGTGGTATGCCGCTTGTGTTCCACCAGCATATAGGCCTATTGTATCTGCTTGAAAGTGGTATGCCAGCGTCAGACTGTCAGGGGACACCACTAATGTCCCCTGATGCATATTTCTCTCGTCTAACACCTTAGCCAGTCTGAATAATCAATAACAGAAATGTAGAGCCAACTAATTAAACAATAATTGTATTATGTTTGCATGTTTAATAGCAGAACGCGATCACACATTATATAAACGTCACGGAACATTAACCAGGCATACGTGTGACATTTATTATTCACCATACTTTGAATGAGTGTCTGTTGCTATCATTGAGGCATTAGCCATTTTGGACACCGACCTACCACTCTGCTCCAGAGGCATACACCGTTTTTTTTTGTTTGTTTTATACCGGGTATCAGGTGATATCAATACATACACACGTTGTCATATCAGACATCCATCTGAAGATGGATGGTAGTGAGAAAATACCCACAATGATAGCAACAAGTAACCTAGCCTACTCATTCAAAGTATTTATGATGAATAATTAATATGCCATACATATGCCTGGTTAATGTTCTGTGACGTGGAGTTTTATATAATGTGTGTTCACATTCTAATATTAAACATGCCAAAAAATAATACCCATATTATTTAGTCGGGCTCTAAATTGTTGTTATTGATTGGTCAGACTGGCTACAGTGGTAACAACATCCATTTTAGACTAGAGAAACTGCGCTATGTTGCACAACTTTGTCAATTAAAACATAAAAAAATATACATTTAAAACAGTCCATAAACTTTCATTGGTATGCGGATGACACACAATTATATTTATCGATCAAGCCAGATGAAACCAATCAATTAACTAAACTTGAAGCATGCCTTAAGGACATAACAACTTGGATGACCTGAATTGTGTTTGAATTGTAATTGGCACCAAACACCTCGGAAACACATTATCTAAAGATATAGTTACCCTGGATGGCAGTACCTTGGCCTCCAGCACCACCGTTAGGAATCTCCGCATTATCTTTCATCAGGATATGTCCTTGAAGTCCCACATTAAACAAACTCTATGTAACATTCCACAAATCAGGCACATCCTGTCTCAAAACAATGCAGAAAAACCAGTCCATGCATTTGTCACTTCTACGCTGGATTATTGTAATTCTTTATTGTCAGGCCATCCTGAAAAATCCCTTACAACTCTCCAGTTGATCCAGAATGCTGCAGCGCATGTACTCGCAAGAACTAGACCACAAGGTCATATTTCTTCCATTTTAGCTGCTCTGCACTACCCCACCAGAGAACAGCGCTCCCAGACTGCAGGGTTCCTTGTGGTTCCTTGTGGTTCCTTGTGGTTCCTTGTGGTTCCTTGTGGTTCCTTGTGGTTCCTTGTGGTTCCTTGTGGTTCCTGGACCCTCACAAAGTAGAATGGGAGCCGGAGCCTTCAGCTATCAAGCTTCTCTGTGGTATACAAGTTAAGCTTTCTTTTTTTCACTGTCAACCCGCATCAATGTCGATCGGAAATGGATCAGGAAGACTCTCAAACATATTAAAGACAAACTGCGCAATGCAAAGAAAGTGTGGCTGCTTCTTTGCTGCTTGAAGCTTTGAAATAGATGGAATGAGGATGAGATGGAACGGTATAGATGTCGCTTCGGTATCTTGTCAATTGTGGTTTGTATTGATTCAATCCAACATTACAGAAGGGTTGCCGACGATCTGCACTGTTTGTTTGTGTCGCCATTATTTGAATAGTGGCTTTCTTTAAGAAGGCAACACCAGGCAGGACAGCAGGGTTTCACTGCACTCTATAGTTGAGTGTTTCACCTCTGACCACAGCCTGCAGCACTGATAGGTGTGGAGGATGCTGTTACTCCTGTTACTACACCCAACAGTGATACAGCAGTCTACTGACATGGCCTTCTACAACACTGATGGAAGGGGAGCAGCAAAAAGAATTATTGTATATTGTTGGTCATTTTTGTTTAATTGTCTGAGTTTTGCCTCTTTTCTGTTAATTTTTCTAAGGCTAAACTGAAGAAGGCGGTTATATATTGTTGTATATTGATAATCAGTTGCACAGGTTGCAAATTTCCATCTATAGAAAAGTGTATTGTTAATTGGTTTGATGTGTTGACATGTTAATGCACTTCATTATTTATTTTGAAGCCTATAGGTGTTCTTCAACTCATTACTTAAAAATGAAACAATTTAATATACATTTAAACTGACCTCATTTTCATTTTTATCTGAGGACAACTGTCTTCAAGGTAACAGGACATTTACTTGAGTAAAATATTATTGTACTCTTTTCATCCCTGCCTAAAAAAAACACTGATACCAGAATTATGCATGTAACTTTCAGTAATTTTGTGTTATGTATCTAATCTTACCTTTGGAGCTTTCAGATGCTGTCCCATCATCATCTTCTGACGTCATGTCTACCTCCAAATCACTGCCATCCTGGAGGCCATCTGACTGCTGGGCAGGTCCCCGGCTGACCCACAGGGTGTCAGCTCCAGTTGAGACCTCCCTTCGTGGCTGCAGAGATGTAGGCTACAGCAGCACAAAAGGAGGAAAGAGTTTAGAGAAACCCAGTGAAGATAGTGCGCCATGTAATGTCCTGTAAACCTGCTGATTACTGCTTTACTCCTCATGGTTCTATTAGGTCTTTTGTGATTCTGGAGGAATTTGTCTGACAGAATAATAACCCTGATGAACAACCCTGATCGACGTTTGGGAAGGAAACAACATTTTTTTTTTAACAGAAAGCCTGCATGCACACTGGGGGTGTGGAGTATGAAAGGCGTGGATGTTTACCAGGCGTATGTTGTAGAAAGATGCTACTGAGTTGCATTTTGGGTGTAGGTTCCTGTGTTTTTAGAACTGATACTAGGACTAAAAGTAAGGATTTCGCACCAAAAAGCCGACTCTCTCCATCTTGGTTAGGGATGTAAAAAGACTGTTCAAGAAACAGAACCCTCGCAAAGCAGCCAGGCCAGGCACCATCACTAACTCCTCCCTGAAGCACTCAGCTGTCTCCGGTGTTTGCAGACATTTTCAACACCTCACTGGAGACATGTCAGGTACCAGCCTGCTTCCCTGCAGTTCGCATACATCTCTGGTGGGAATGAGTCGCCTACAGGTGAGACTGACCAGCTGGCCTGGTGCAGACTGAACACCTCAGAGCTCAACACTCTAGAGACAGTAGAGATGGTTTTGGTTTTATTTTAGGACGCAGTCCCACCTGCCCCTATCACCGTGTGACTCCCCAGTACTATGGGGTCCTTCTGCTTCCTGGGCACCATCATCACCCAGAACCTCAAGTGTCATCAAAAAAGCAAAGTAGGATATACTTCCCGCGGCAGCTGAAGATATTCAACCTGCCAAAGTCACTGATGAAGCACTTCTACACCGCCATCATTGAGTCTATCCTCACCTCCTCCATCGCTATCTGGTATCATTCCCTCAAAGACAACCCAGCGAAGTTTACCGGTAGCCTGCAGCTGCACTTTCCGAGACACCAAGGCCACTGCCGGTGTCAGATGACAGTCAAGCTGTTGTTTTCATATCTTTTTAAAGACATATTCAAAAATGTAAATGACAGTTGTCGGGGATTGAAAGCAAAGATCTGTCCATCTTTATATACATTAAGACTCTATAGTAAAACATTCTTTCATTGAAAATCGAATTGCAATCATGACCTGAAAATCTAAAGTCATGGATTTGCAGAATCGTGAGTCTTTGTCTCTAACACACATCTTTTGGATTATTATCTATGTACATTGCACATATTTTTAGAATTCATATTGTGAACTTTTGCACAATCCCTGGTCAATCCCTGCACAAACTGTACACCTCTTTCATTTTGAAACTGATATATTGTACGTATATATATATATATATATATATATTATCTATATAATCTAATTGTAATTTTTTTTATTCTTTATTCATGTTTCTTGCCTTTTGCAGTACTTGCCTTTATTTCTATTTTCTCTGATTATGTTTATTGTTATGCACCAAAACACCAAGGCAAATTCCTTCTATGTTAAAAACCTACTTGGCTAAAAAACTTGATTCTGATTCTGATCTCAGCTTCTTGATTTTGACTTTTTTTTGCATTTGCAAATGTTCTCACATGAGAAGCCTGCTCCTGCAGCTGTTGGGAGGCTGGTGAAGCCCCGCTGCAGATCTTCATGTTTCGGACCTGCCTCTCCAGCTTCACCCGGGCCCTCTCACTGTCCTTGAACCGGCTCTCGGCATCCCGCAGCCTCAGCAGCTCCTCCTGCAGGAGGCTGTGTTGTCTCTGCAAAAGAGCCAGCTCCCCAATAGTCGACCCTGCATTGGCCTCCCGATTTCCACCATCTCGCCAGAGAGGGCGCCACACTCCTCCTGCAGCTGGCGCCATGGTATCCTGTGGCTGCAGCAGCAGCTCCAAGATGGAATCTTGTTTGATGACAGCACCCTGCAGGATATGACAACATCGAGAGCCCAATTTCAAAGATTTTACAGGCTGAAAATGGAGACACAAGCGTAAACAGAAGTGTGCCTGTTGGAGAGTTGCAATGAAATTCCCTTCCTCGGCAGGACTGACTATTACACACACGTACAATCACTCTACGGACTGAACACCACTAATTAAGCATGAACGTATCCAAGGGCACACTTTTCTCTTAGTTTATTGTAAATTGTTTTCTTTTCTTTCTGAGACAAATAATAACTAGCAATTTACTGCAAAAAAACCCCACCAACTTGTACGGAGGGCCAAAGGCTAACTGTAAGTGCGTGAAAACAACCGTTTGGTATTAATGGTTCAGTAATTTGTGATGAACCACTGCAGCACATTGCTCTTCAGCAGACTCACACTATCACCAGTCTAACCATTCGAAGCTGAGAGTCTGCGTTCTCCCCGAAACAGATTTCTTTGTATCTCCCCTCTGTGGTGTTCTACATACTGCTGTATATGACACACGTGTGTTAAAGATGTACAGAAACCTACTCACCTGGAGTGCATGGAGATAAACACTGAGATTCACCAGCCTCTGATAGATCTGTCAAAACACAGTACAGCATTACTGACATGTGTCTCACACACACACACACACACACACACACACACACACACACACACACAC
>CALSBV010010471.1:166961-197475 GCA_943590825.1 Bovichtus diacanthus
ATCCATCCATCCATCCATCCATCCATCCATCCATCCATCCATCCATCTATCTAGATCCTAGGAGATTGCCTATACAGTTTTAATAGATACCATATATTAGATAGATCACATGTTTGCCATGGGTCACACACTGGCACTTTGTCAGTCATTTGGAAGGAGACGGACACAGATTTCCTCACGTGCTCTGTCTATTTGGTGTCAGAGTCAAGTTAGCGGGTACTACGGGGCCGGCACACAGAGTTGTTGCAGTGGTAGCTCCAGAAATAGCCATGGCAATAAGCCCTCGAGTCAGGGAGCCTCTGACTGTAGCAGTCTTTCCAGTAGCATTAGTGTCCGGTGACATTAAGTACTATTTTCACTCTATTAAATATGGAGCAGCAGATTGAGCCTACAAGAAATTATTCTGTGCCGCACAACAAACTGTAAGTTCTCTTATTTCACACACAGACTGTTGTTTTCACAGCGCTGTGTACCTTTGAGCCGGGATCCTGGGGTTTTCCAGAAGAGGGTACCTTCGTGGACAAGTCTCCGCCGGAACAACTCTCCAGGCTTGAAAAGTCCACCATCCCTTACTCTGGCCTCAGCCCGCGGGTCCAACTTTGACTGGATCTCCTGCAGACGGTGTGTTTTCTCCAGGTCCTCCATCTGCCAACCAGGACAAAAGTCATCTTCCATTTGGAGTACAAGAGAGAGTATCAATGAACGTGGATGAGTCGAACTCATTTAGATTCAATTTAAATTGAATCTAGTAATTCTTCACAATCCCAGTAATCTTCCAATAAGTTTAATATGATATGACTACTAAAATAGTGAGTCTGTACATAATCAGATTTTTGCAGGAGGCATTTGGACCTTTGACCACTGCTTGTTTTAGAGGTGCAGACAGGAAACATGGGAAGAGGTGGGAATAAGGCATAGGTTTAGGCGTTTCCACAGTACATGTGCCAGATCACTAGGTTACAACCTGTCCATCTATAATTTTGTCCTACTGATTGTTAACACTGTCATGTTATTATGGTGGTCTCCTCTGTTCACACAACATCTATCTATCAGGCAGACAGAAGCGTCTACAATATGTGTTTTAATATGTATATAGAATAGATATTTACAGGTTGTCAAACTGACACAGCAGTAAAAAAAAAAAAAAAAGGTTACAAAGCTGAAGATAGAAGCTAATATTAAATCCTGCAGAATCCACAAAACCAGCCTGAAAATGAAAAAAATGTGAAGCGATTGCATGAGAATCTATGAAGCAGAGCCGTGTCGTTGTCGGACCCTGGTCGAAGCTCATTGGCAGTCTGTGTTGGAGGGGCAGGAATAAGTAAAGAGTCAATTGTGAAGCTTATTATTCTTATTCTTATTATTGGTAGTGATTAAAAGTAGTATAAGCATTAGTGTATTTTTTCTCATGCCTTCCTTTACCTCTCCATCTTATATCCTGCTTACAGTGAGGTACGCATGTGCACATACACACATGCGTACCCATGCCCAACGACTAATACTCCCTTGTTCTTTGGCTAAAATGTTTGAATTGTTTTGTGTTCATTGGATTTTCCCGGAGTTGTCCTTTTAATGTTCTGTCTTTTGTCTTACAATCCAGGGAAACAACAGAAACCACAGGTGTTTTGATGAGAAGCTCCAAAAATGCTAATGCTCTTATATTCTTGCCAATATGGTACTCCAAAAAAAAGTACTTTCATACCTGTTGGTCTATTGAACTAAGAAGTTCTCTGACCATGAAGCTAGCCTGGGCCAGAGAAGAGGCTTCGTCTTCATCATCTGGAAGAGAAAGAAAGGAAACAGGACGGTACAAGAACCGAAGGCCACAGACACAATGTTTACCTCCATTATCCATCATTAAACATGTCCTCTCTGAATGTACTTTTGCTTTTAGAAGGTAAACAGTCTCCAAACAAAACTTAAACATAACTGCAGTGAGTTATTTTCGTTCATATGCAGCAGCACTGTGCGCACAAGCTTGGCTATGGAAGCAGAATACAAAGGTCAAGGGATTGATCATTTTCCTCCTATATGGGATGATTCACCGGTGGTATTGTCGAGAATACGCTGAACAAGGACGGGATACTTGGAGATCCGCTGAGTCACCAACAAGATGCACTCCTGGACACCATGGCAACGTAGCAAGGATCCACGACTCACCCGCTGCCCAGACACGGAGAGAGACACACAGACAAAATGATCTCATTTTGTTTGAAGAAAATAAAAAGTCTAATGCTTAGTAACAGTTGGTTCAAAGACTATAAGGTTGAAGGACTCCAGGTCCCAGGGGGCATCAGGGCAGCAGACATGGATGTTAAAGTCTCCAAGGATCCGCAACTTATCAAATCTAGGCAGAGCTGAGGACAGCAATTCAGCGAATTGACTGATAAAAGTGGTATCATACTGTATCTGGGCGGTCGATATATCGCACACGCACACACACACACACACACACACACACACACACACACACACACACACATGCACACGTTATGACGTGTCTCACCCGTATGAAGCACTGGAACTTCTTGTCTCTGGCCAGCAACTCCTTGTACAGTTTGACAGCCTTCAAGTGGCGGCTACAGAACTCAGCGTAGGTCTTCCGCATGTCATCTGCACACTGGCCTGAGAACTGCACACAAGCACAAGTGGTTTTGTCCACGTGTGAACGCGTGTGAGAGAAGACTTGTGCTCGAGTGTAAAGGGAAGTGACCGCTCAGCCCTGGTCTCTCTTTGTTCAAGTGGAGGTTGTCACCACACAAATATTTGTGGTGAAAATAATCGCAATAGTGAATAGCCACAAACATCGTCTATGGTTATTCAAGCAAGTAATTGAAAATAAAAACTGCGTTATCGCTATAAAAAAAAAATGGTATGATGAAATATCTATTACTAAAAAGACATTGTAGAAACATTCTTCATGCAGATTTCTTTCTTACTCAACATGCGTTCAACTTATGTTGGCCTCATTCATCACTGTTCTGACTCTAGTCTCTAATGTACGTATACACTTCTGCTAAGCCACAGAATTACACAAAGCTACTTTACGTTATGACCAAATGTTCTGAGTCATTGTGCCGGTCAGTCACCTGCTCCAGAAGTATGTCTCCCAGCTGGTGAATGGTGAAGTTGCGGCTGGATCCAGCCTGCAGACTGCTGTTGTGCCGCAGGAGAAGCTGTGCCAGGAAATGGGAATGTATCCTGGTCAGCTGGTCCAGGCAGGGGAACATGGCGTGCACGGTGCACAGGTCCAGCTGAAGCTCCTCCAGCATGCCCTGCCGGAACACCCTGTCCATGATGTGCAGCGTTCGCATGTGGTGCAGCTCTGTCTGAATCAGCTCTGAGAAGGACACACACACACACACATACATATCAAAGTCACGTCACAGACTGTAACGATCACACAGTACATGCAATGAGAGGAATTGCACTTTCAAATGTAATTATTTCTAGCTACATTAAATAGTATCTATGTAGTATTTTAATCTAGATGCTGTATATTCAGCAATGCATCACATGTCTGTACTAGGGGGAAGAAAATGAAAGGTCAATCAACGACGGCCGTCACCATAGATGACATCCTGCCTCTTGATGATGTTTTTGCGGTGTGCTTGCAGGTAGCTGCTGTCCACAGCCATGCTCCACGAGTCAGCCTTGAACTCCTGACCCTCGAGCTCCATCTCCTCCAATACTGAAGTGTAGTAGATGTCTCCTAAGTAAGAGAAGACCGTCAGCGTCAAACAATGTTACAGCTCTATGCTAAACTACCAAGGAGTGAAAAGACAACTCGATCTGGAGATATCTGGTTGTAAGAAGAACCATAACAAAACACACAACAAAGTGCAAAACATATAATTAAATGATTACATATATAATGTAAATGTAATTATTCCATTTCATATTATGAACTTTATTTATATTATTATTACATTGTAATATATATAATATAATACATAAAAACAATAAATAATACCAACACAAAAAAAACGAAACATTTTTTTCTTTCTGTGCGGCCCGGTACCAAATGATCCACGGCCCGGTGGACCCCTGCTCTAGACACTTTGAGGTGGGCCAGTGTACATGTTTGATTGACAGTTCAGCTGGCAGAGAACAGTGATGTCATTTAACTAAGTACATTAAATCAGTCTGCACTACACTTGTATGACATTTACAGTTATTAGCTCAAATGTGATGTAGTGCTAAGACTACTACCCAGTAGTATAGACAGTAAAGTGCAAAGTGCATTGAATGCTTACATGTATTCACAGTAGAAAATACCTTCATAATAATATAACAGTACTTTTGATACTTTAAGTACAGTTTACTCATAATGCTTAACATGTGCAATTCAAGACCCCATCATGGAGTATTTTCTTTTTATTTATTTCTACAGCCATTTACTTTGAACTTAGTCACTTCCCTGAGCTTGGTCATTTAACCATGTACTGTCCTAACTCAAGCCTCTTGTGTTGCTGAAGAGGGCACCGGGCCCTAACTCCGCTCACGCAGTCTCAACTCGTCTTGCTTCTCCTGCCACACTACACACCTGACCAACTTGTCATTCTCCGTCGTACCTAACAATCATTCCCACTTAACTCACAGCGCTTTAAAAAGCAATCAACTGGGTCACCTAACTCTGCCAAATCACCTTATTCATCACCACCAATGCAGTCACTTCACTCCTATTGCACTGACTCTCCTGCAGGTATTACTTGCCTCACTTACCTCATCAACACCTTACTCAATTTACCTATGGTGACTAATCACTGCATATCAAGCATTTACTAAGTCCAGTGTGGAGGTGTACAGCTACTGATTGGAACCCTGTTGTATGCAGTGGTCTTAACCCCCTTACACTGTCCTGCTGCAGCTCAATGCACCTCACCAGCTAGCCTCCCCATTCCCCACAATGTCTCCAGATTTCCCCGCTATTTTACTCTGATGTATAGTTTGAATGTTCTGATACCGTCGTCATTGAGAGACTCCACTGACATGGCTCTGTTCCTGAAGCTGAGGGAGTCTGTGGACTGGGAAAGGATCCTGCGCAGCCCCAGGGGACAGTCGTCATTCAGGGTCCTACAACACACACGCACGCACACACACACACACACACACACACACACACAGGAATTATAAGGTAAATGAGTGAAATCATGTCAGCTCGTTTGACCATGTCTATTTAAATGAGGAAAAAGAAATTAAGTATAGAATGAAACCAAAATGAGGTAACTTGCTGTTGAAATAGGCTACAGTCTACGTATTTATTCATTTGTTTATTGGCCTATATATGAGGTTTTATGGGCTGTCGCATGTATCGGTTTTTCATAAAAAAAAACAAAAATCTGTCTATTTGCCCATCACGCTGAATAGGAATTGTGTGTACAGGGATATGAATATCCAGCTTACTTGTTTCATGCAAACATCATAACATAATATAAAGGCTCATAACCAGGGTTCTGCGCAGGTGTGATATACTTATCAACGATGATCCACTGTATTAAACTGAGACCAAGATCCACAATCATTGTCCTTGGACACAAAACCCACAGTGGGGTGATCCTAGACCCAAACCCCAGAGGTAGCTGCCTGTGCCTCTGTGAGGGTGAAGAAGTGTGCCTCACATGTTGCTCTAGCTGTTGGCTCACCCTGCAATGTTGTTGGTGGAGACACTCTTGGACAGGGATAGGCCGGAGCGACCGCGTCGGGATCCCAGCAGGGTCTGGCGGAAGCTGTCAGAGGGGTAGCTGGCTGAACTTGGACGCTCGCGCATTCCTGGAGCTAGAGGGGGGAAAAAAAAGTTTGCAGGTAGAGCAACATGAGGGAGAGTGACAAGGGAAAGAGATGTAGGAGGAAGAAGAGGAGCAGTGACAGCCAGAACAGCGTGTTTAGGAGGAAGATGAAGCGAACAGCAGTAGGAGGGAATGAGTGGGAGGGACGAGCGGAGGGGGACTCAGTGTTTACATCAGTGATGCTCAGTGCTCAGACGTCAACGTTGATGGACAATGTTTCCCTGATGTTGGGTTTTTAATGTTAAATTTTATATCCTCCTGAGGCCCAGCCCATTGCCTTGTGTCCTCTGGAGTGGACATTTTGTTCACATGCGTCTCCTTCTACTCTTGTGAGCTACTCTATCAATCCCTGCTGCATTGTACTGGGACAAAAATATGTTTTTTTTTAAAAGTCTAAATTGCAAGATGGTTTTTTTTAACCCTAAATAGGTAGGAAATCACAAAAAAAAGGAAATAGTAAGACACTTTTTTCCCCCTCGGTTCCCAGGAGGCTGGATAACTCACCATGTTGTTGTTGTTGTTGTTGTTGTTATTTCCATTCCTCCTGATGAATGTTAAAATGCACTACTGTTTTTGTTCTGTTTTGTGTGGGCATGCTATCCTTTGTAGCATAAATGGACTAAGCCACAGCCGCATTTTGTTTGCACAACCCCAGTGTCGTTGAATACTTGGGCGTTTGATAATGAAGAAGAGAGAAACATTTTGAGGAAGATGAGAATAACAAGCATTAACAAACAAGAGGGAGGAAGAACAGAAGAAGAAAAAAATAGAAATGGCAAGAGGAGAAAAGTTAAGACAGGAGAAGGAGACTGAATCCATCTGTGTGTAAGAAAGATTCTCACTTTTTGTGCGCAGCGTGACATTCTGCAGGGCTGAGTTATTCCGCATTAGGGCCGTCTTCTGTTGCTGTGTTTAAAAAAAAAAAGGCCACAAATTAGTATGTCCCTTGTAAAATAGTTTCTCTTCTCATGCACAGATATACTGAAGCTGAAGAGCCAAACAGACAGCCCAGACGGGCTTAGTCTTCCTTCAGAAAAATAAAATAAAAATGTGATGACTGTCTAAATGCATCAGTGTAAATAATAGAACAGAGAAGAAACCTTTAACAAGTGTATTAAATCCACCAATAATGAGAGCTGTGAGGATCTGCTGGTGTAGTCTGTGTCTTACCCTCTGTTTCACTTTGGCGCAGTTTGGCAAAGTGTCTCGACAGCGGTTGTGGATAGTGACATTGCATGCTGGGGGAAAAAAAAAAAGTTACATGCATAAAGTACACAAACACTATATGTAACATCTCCTTTTCTCTCTTCTGTTTCAGCTTTGCAGCAATTTAGTACCTTGAGCAGTCAAGTGCATCTACAGAGAAGCTAGAACAAACCCTTTCAGTCAACTTGTACTTCTACTTCAGTACTTTCTTTGTTCTTTTGCTACTCGACCCACATCTCACTCTATATGTAGTTCCAGAAGTGCAGTAACTGTGTTACTTACTAGGGCAGCTGAGCGCCTCCTTGGCAGTAATACTCTTGTTGCATGCTGAGCACAGTGTGGTTCCTGACACTGTGAGTGAGGTGAAGAGGTGACCGTTGCTGTAGCATGCCTCCCTCTCCCTTGCCGCCTTCTCTCGCTCCCTCATGCGCTCTCTCTCTTTATTCTGGAAAACAATGAAACAGAAATTAGAAAAAATGGCTATCTGTGCATTTGAGAAGAGAAAGCAGAATGTGTGCTCTGTCAGCGTGGAAGTTATTGCATGAGTCTGAAGACGGAGGGGACGGAGGAAGGAGCAGGCTGTTGTGGAAACAACATGGCTCCACTGTGGCTCTGTCACACTAAGCTGGAGTCAGGGCTGTAATATGGTGATGGACTGAGCAGTGGAGATGTGAAACATAGTTACAGGTACAGAGATGCCAAGTCCTGAACCCACACCCTCTCCAAGCTGTTTCCATGACAATGATGGAAGGCCTTTTGGGTAAATTACAGTTCTGCTTTCTTTTATTTTTACCACTTTAGTTTCATCAGTTTCATTAAGAACCTAAAGTAGACAGAATTCCTCTACAGCTAGAGTATATCATGCCAGTATTGGTATTACACTTTGGAGTTGCTCCTGTCTCTTTGCCAGTGCACATATATTGAATTACTTATTACATTTCAGTTGTATTTATTTATAGTTTACTACAAGGATATTGACACTGCATTTAAAAGTGCAGTCCCGCATTTATTACGAAATTTTCAGTTTAGCAATCTGTTGACACAGATTATTAAGAAGATTGTTTATTGTAGAAATGTGTTCTGTGGGACCCCGGGGGGCTCCCTGCAATGAGGGGGTTACACACACTCTGTCTATTTGTGTTGTCTATTTGTGCTTTTTCTTTTTTCTTCTCAGAAAAGAAGATGCTCTTGTGATGATCACATGAACATATTTGTAAAAGCAGAAGTCAGTCTGGACGGATTACAGGAAGTGTCCACATCTCATCTGAATGACGTCTACATGGAGCAAAAACAAAATAGTTTAGGAATTAAGATATGGATATGAATATGGAATATTGTGTATCCTTGCATCCCTTAGGGCAGGGGTTCTCAATGGGGAAGGTAGCGCTCCCCCAACGTCGGGGGGTGCTGGAAGCAATATTTTTGAAAGGGGGGCGTTTATGTGTTTTTGGGGGGCGTTTGTTTTAGAGGCTATGCTATGTTGTTAAAGATTTGAAAAAAAGCTTGAGGCAAAGTCCTTGTATGTGTAAATTTAGTTGGCAATAAACCAAATTCTGAATTGATTATGACCAGTGTTCAGGCAACTTTGTGTGTTTTTAGACTTTTATTTTTATTTTGCTAAGCGATAAAGTGCTGCTTGAAAAAAAAGAAACAGCTCAAAAGCATTAATGTTTTTCCAAGGATCCAGCATGAACGCCGTGTTATTGACGTGGTTACAGATTTACCAGCGTCCAGACACACACACTATAACACTATTCAATTCAAGTGGCTTTACTGACATAACTGTATACAAAAGGCTACAACGTTGCAAAAGCAAAATTATTTTAATAATATTTATTATTATTTCGAAATGTTATTATGTAACTTCAATCTCAGAGAATTTGAGTTTTTATAATAACATAATATAGCAGCCTAATAATACAAAAAATAATATAAGAATTTAAATACAAAATTAATATAATCAATATGTAATATAAATAATAAATACTAAGAATAAATTTCATAATAATACAAACTGAATAATAATCAATATTAAAATTCAGGGGAGACAATTAACCTACATTTTATTTGATGGGGGGCGGTAAGGGACCTGGATAATGGAGAGGGGGGCGCTGGCCCAAAAAAGGTTGGGAACACTGCTTTAGGGAGTGCATGACTGGTCACAATTGGCAATTATAATTTTGTATAAAAGAGCAGATTGTTTTAAATTGATTCTCACCCTGAATAACTCAGAAATTGCTTCTAAAATGATCAAATAAACTTCCGTGAACAAATAACTTTCCACAGTTGATTCTGTCTTCCACCATTAGCTCTACTATTACCTCCAGTACACATGATTAACAAGACAAACACTGATCTCCCAGTTTACATGGCCAGGCAAACAATCAACAATGTGCATAAAATAAGTCTCTTCTCTCTCGTGCCGAGTCTTAGATGACCCCTGTCATGTCTGTGTATTAATCATGAAGCTAAAGCCGGAGACATTTAGCTTAGCTTAATTTTTTAAGCAGGGAGAAACAGCTAGCCTGGCTCACTCCAATGCTCAAAAATAAAGCTAGCAACACCTCTAATGCTCACTGATTAACCAATTCCACATAGGGGGCCCAGGAAGGGACATCGCAGGTTGGGAAAAAAAATACTTTGCATTCTCCCAAGATTCTTTTGCGGTTTATGTTCTTCTGGGTCAGTTCTGCAGCATGGAAACGACCACAACAATGGAGCGCGTGCAGTTTCAGATATTTTGAGATGGACTTTATGAAGAAATTGAGACATCAGTTCTTGGCAGCTGGCACGGTTTTCACAAAAGTGAGATACATCTGAAGCCCCGGCGCTACTTCGGCAGCTCCGAAAACAGACCTAACCTTCAGTTAGTGGCTGTGATCCCGGCTCCTGTAGCTGTCATATTTGTCTATTTTGGTTATTGTATGTGCAACAGCGCAGTGCAAAAATATTAAAATAATGGATCCGTTTCTGGTCCTAAAGACTTTCAAGCTATAAGATGGTCCTTTGTGTCAAGCTGCCGATATGTCCAATCCAGACAAACACTTGACTGAATTAGTGTCTCTCTCTCTCTCTCTCTCTCTCTGTCTCTCTCTATTTGGACACAATTAACACGTAGTTTTGTATTTAGTCTTTGGTCAAATATGACAAATGTTTATTTATAAGGTGGTACTACCAAGGCCCACTCTGAGCAAAGCATATTAAGATCCACACACTGACCAATCAGAGCATCTTTTTATCGTCACACGTGTACTCAGCACAGCACACACAGTGAAATGTGGACTTTGCATTAAACCCATCAGTATTAAGAGCAGTGGGACAGCGCCCGGTGAGCAGCGTGGGGGGCTGGTGCCTTGGCTTCTCTCCAGGTACCAGTCTACACTCCGTACTTGGATCTGTTCGGGACTTGAACCCGCGACCCTCCGCCACGCAGCTACAGGTTTGAAGGCTGCAGCCCGGACCACCGAAGCTCATTAGGGCCAAAGCAGGTAAACAATTTATAGTCGACCCCCAAAATAAAAGTACGAAAATAATATGTCACCTTTAAGAAAGTTGATGAAATTCATTCATTCCTAGTCCAAAGGATAAGAAGAAAAATGTGTCACTGTGAGAATACAGTATTCATCATCTGGGCTTACTTCCTACTGCGAGATGCTTGATAAACACAGACCCTGGTTCTGTCCATCATACACTCAAACTTACAGCTATCCTTAAAAACCCAGATATTCTTGATAACTTATGATATAGTATCTGCTCTTTCTTTCAAATGTCTTCTCCAATGATCTGAACGGTTTCAATCTGTCGCTAATGTCTTTCTGTCCGTCTCGTGACATATGGATGTCTCAATAACCCGGCCCCCTTCCCACCTCACCAACCCTTTCCATCCCCTCAGCTCTGGCTTCAGTATGCCACTGGATTGCTTTTTGCACATAGGTGTGTGCTTTACGTGTGCGTTCATCGTTTGTGTTAGATGTTCCAATTTGAGGACAGCTGAGTAACCCAGATTGATTCCTAGGAGGCAGCATTGCACCCTGGGTGATTTAAGTTTAGTTTTCCTGACCGAAATATTACTGGCAATGCCACACACGAGGTACAGACGCTGTGGGAATAAATGAACACATGTACACACTGTGTTTGAAATAAGAGCTATAGGTCAATGGATAGCAATAGGCAGAAGCCATACTGCCTCTATGCAAAGAGCTTTTGAATATAAATGTATTTGAGCCAATAATAAGACATCAGGTGTGATTTTTGTAATAGCCAAACAGAAGTCATTTGTAAGTCAACGTTTGTGGCGGGCGGAGCACAGAAAGGAGTCTCTGGTAGGAATGTAGAAGTGAATGGCAACGTGAACCTGGTAGTACGTGAACTGCAAGTCTTCACTAACCAAACCTCAGCTTGTACGTACTAAATGTGTCTATGAACATCACCGTAGATGTAGATTCACCCGTTTATTCTTGCTGTACTCCACTTTACACAAACATACATCCACTGTCTCTTAATGAGTGGATGCTAGCTTAATGATTAGATGCTCACTGGTATTACTAATGAGGAAATGGTTGCAAAATCGAAATCATTTTGTTGCAAGCTTGTTTGCTGAACATTTCCTGGACGTTGTGTGGCTTTTTAGCTTGTGTAATAAAGATAAAGCACTCAAACAACGCAACCGTTGCCGTATTTTGGTCACAGTCCTTGCAAAACGTTCTCTAATGCTCTGGGGCCTGATTGCCTTCACAAGTTCCTGTTTTCGTAGGAAAAACTCCCTGTATTTACCCACCACTGCTCATTTAAAAACTATTTTGTCAGGTCGTCTCATTGAGATTAAGGTCTGAGAACAAAAAAATGTTGGTCCATCCAACTGTTTGAAGTGTCATTTGTGATAAAGTGTAATATACTAGGGATTTGTAATATACCTATTCTGACATCATTTTGACATCATGACATCATTGTGACCCAGAAATCCGAGATGGTCCCCATCCAGTAGTGTTTATGTAACTTTTAAACAGGAAAGTAAGAGTGTTTGGGTTACCCATTTGTACAGTATGTAAGGAAGTAGAATAACAATGTTATAACAACTATAGCTATTGCAATTATGAATCCATGCCTACCAAGCATGTATCTTTTAGTGATGGCAATTTATGTTTTGGGGTTGGGTGTTCACTTAAAAGATGTTAATGTTTAAAAAAAATTACTTTTACCTTGGAACTGCTGTACTTTAAACAAACTACCTCCAATAGGATCTCTGGCAGTAAAGTAATTGATAATTGATATATTATCCTTCAAAATAAGTTATTTTTTATAGCTGTAACTTGAATAGTTAAACAATGAAACCACCTAAAACATGTCATATGAACAGTCGGAATCAGAGCATTCGGCTAAACCAGATTCTGAATCATCAGATTCCGATGCATCCCCCCTCCTCCTCTGTTCATCATCATCTCCCTCCTCCTCCTCCTCCTCCTCCTCCTCCTCCTGTCGTGGACAGGGTGACAGCCACCAGCTTCCAGCCATGTCTCCTGCTTTCTCCTGAGCATACCGGTCTGCTGCTGCGAGGTGACCGCTACTGCAACATAGGTACATCGCTATCAGATGTATCTAT
Organism: Bovichtus diacanthus; assembly: GCA_943590825.1. Lineage (NCBI taxonomy): Eukaryota > Metazoa > Chordata > Actinopteri > Perciformes > Bovichtidae > Bovichtus > Bovichtus diacanthus. Next base: position 179,556 of record CALSBV010010471.1, read on the forward strand.
TACTAATGATAAACTAAAAAGGTTTGGTTTAAAGGTACAATGTGTAAGATATGCCAGAATTTAAACTTAAAACATTAAAACAATGATAACTAACATCATCAACAGAGTGTGAAGAGGTAACAGTGTTGACGTTAAAGACGTCTGTGTGTTGTGTAGCAGAGATATCTACTGAAGTGGCAGAAACGAGGGAGCCCCCCCGCACCACCTCTCAGCTGACAGGAGGCTGTTTCTCTGAGTGTTTATCTGTCTGCAGCCCCGGGGAACGACGTAGCTTCAGTTAGCAGTTAGCTGGAGTTCAGCCTCAGCACGGGGAGCTGCAGACTCCCTGCTGCTGCCCCGTCTCTCAGAGTTTCAGCAGTTTGGTCGAATTTTGCACGTTCTTGCCCACTGACTGACTGACAGGCATCACACAGGAGTAAATGCAATACAAGTAATATAAATTAGAATACAATAAATATGCCAAACTACTACAACTAAAATATAAACATTAAAGATCGTATGGACCCAGTTTAGAGGTGAAATACTGCCCCCTATTTCTTTGGAGCCGGTGGCCCGGAACTACACATTGAACCTTTAAAAAATGAGGTAAAAGTGGACAGCTGAGGCATTGACGACTCTCTCTGCTGGGTGGATGTGGTAATTGTCTACAGGTGAATCTGCACACATATTTAAATAAGAGGCTAGAAAAGAGGAAATGGTGGTTTACCACAGCAACATTTGGTAGTAGAAAGACGTAAATGGTTAGAGGAAAGGGTCAACTACCAAACCACCCTAGATACAGAAATAACATTAAAATATCTACAGAGCTAAATGCAGGCTGGAGAGGCTGGAGAGATGACAGCATCTGCCCTGAGATGCTAAATACAGTAACCCTACATTGCAGGCAGCTCTCCTAAGCTGTTCAACCTAGTTCTGGAGTCTGGATATGTCTCTGAGATCTGGAAACATGGACTTATTACCTTTATTTTCAAAAATGGTGACAGACTTTTTACCAAAGTATCTTACTTCAGACTACATTTACACCCCACACACCCTTTTAAAAACAACACAAAAATTTCAAATTAGAAAATATTTGCATGTTTTGTAGACTTTAAAAAGGCATTTGATTCAATACGGCATGATGGGCTTTTTTTGATAAACTTATTGAAAGTGGTGTTATTGCCATAAAAAGCAAGTGTTCTTGACGGCATCCTAAACGAGATGCTTAAACAAATACAACATTCAGATGGACTATACTTAGATTATACAATTTGATCTGAATGTAGGTTACTTCCCTGACATCTGGAATCGTGGTCTCATTAACACAACAGTAACCTGGGGAAGGTTTTCTGTAGTATTATAAATTCCCACCTTATAGACTTCCTTATGAGACACAAGATTCTGAGCAAAAGTCAAACTGGATTCATACCAAATCACCGCGCATCAGACCACATGTAAATGTGGTCTGATGTGTGTAGGATGTAAATCCTACACACCCTTGTGGACAAATATGTCAATTTGGCACTTAACCCCGAGTTGAGGGAGAGAGACAGAGAGAGAGGGAGAGAGAGACAGAGAGAGAGACAGACAGACAGACAGACAGACAGACAGACAGACAGAGAGAGAGAGAGAGAGAGACAAGACAGAGAGAGAGAGAGACAGAGAGAGAGAGAGAGACAAGACGGAGAGAGACAGAGAGAGACAGACAGAGAGAGAGACAGAGAGAGACAGAGAGAGAGAGAGACAGAGAGAGAGAGACAGAGAGAGACAGAGAGAGAGAGAGGGAGAGAGAGAGAGAGAGAGAGAGAGTGGTGATGGTGTGCAGCTGGAGGCTCACAGGAATAGTTTGACCTTAGTGAATCCAGCAGATCACGTGATTAAGCGTTTTGTGTGTGTGACCCTCTCGTATGCTCACCTTTCACATGAAAATGCCTCACATGTGCGCCTGTGAGACTGGTGCCTTAGTAAATCTAGCACAGACTACTTTTTTTAATATAGTTATTTATACACATTTTTGAGGCCTACAACATTCTCAAATAAAGCAGTAATATCACACACACACCCACTGCCATTTCTATGGCAACAGTTGCTATAGTCAAAAATCCAGTGAGCAAGCACACTGTGTACAAGCAAACATACATGCACACCACCACCTACATTCACAAATACATGGAGACTTATCCTGTAAATCTAGATGAGAAATGATGTGCAACCAATGCAGCTATATCGGGGCCTGTGGCCTGGGAGGCCTGTGTGCTCCTCAAATGTCAAATTGAGGAAATGTTTTATGACTGAGAGTGCAAAAACAGGCAATGACACAGTGATAAAGACAGGCGGAAGTGACAAAAAGAGAGACAGGAAAAGAAAAATGCTGCGTTCTACCACTTAATCTCTACTTGTCTGTTGTTTTGTCTGTTCCTATTAATACACTGTGCGGTTTGCACAACCTGAAATCTGTCAGACGCCATCGCCTGATGGCCATCTCTTTAATGTTACACTCAATGATAAACATAATGCCAACTCACCCGCAGGTTGATCTCCCTCATCCTCTCTTGGCGCAGCTTCGACAGATTGGCAACTCTGGACATTGTGATAGTTAGACAATAAAATATCCAGTATTAACGTTTGTACGCTTTCAGATCCCTACCAAAGAGGAAAAAAAACTAAAAATATTTCCTCACTGGCCAACTGCAATGTGCTTCTGCTTCTAGTGAAGTGGCTGTTCCTGTGAGAAATCTGACTTCTGAATCATCACCGCCCCCTCACACACACACACACACACACACACACACACGCATGAACGCGCACACACACTCTCACACAGTGTTCAGCTGTGAATGCCTGGTATAGACTATTATTTGCTTTTAGCTACAGCCCAATATGAAACCATTTTACATAATGTTAGCATTTAGAAAAGAAAAAAAGGTTAAAAGCTTGTATCACCTTGTCAGTTAATCAAAACTTTCATAGCACACACATTACATTCACCTTTGAGAGCATGGTGTGTTTTTTGGGCTGTAACCATGACGGAAACTCAAATTCCAACATGATCATCCGGAAGTATTCAGCTCTTCTATTTGGTAGGCGACATATGAGTGGATTGTAGTATTAGACGTATTGATCACAGCTTTAAACAATTGGTATTCCATCAGGAGAGACTTAATTGAAAAAGAGGCTTAAAGAGTGATGCAAATAATTGATTTGATATGGTACAATAAATAAAGTTAAAGTTAAATAAAATAATAATAACAATAACAATAAAATAAACAATACAATAAAGTTGAAGAATATGAGAGGAGTCTTTGGCGATTACATCCGAGGGTGATTATTTTAAGGGAGTAGTGATGTCTCGAGCTGTACGGTCATATCTCCCCGATGGAGTCCAGACACTGATGGTGGTGAAGGGGTGAAGACCAATGCTGAAGATCTGGACGGATGTAATGTGGAGCGGGACTTCTGATGAGCTCAGTGGAAGCACCCGTGGTTGGGATGAAAACTGGAGGTGAATGGGGCAGAGGAGGCCTGCTTAGATTTGACACTGAAATGAGAGCTGACAGCAGCAGAGAAGGGAACAGTTTTAAAGTTTGACAGCAACAAGATGATTGGCTTACAGAGAGTGTGGCAATATCTGATTGGTTTAACTGACAGGGTGGAAGCCCTCAGTCAGCTGATTGAGTTGGAAGCAAGAAAAGGGGGAGAGAGGGAGAGACTGTGTGTCCTCCACTAAGCTTAATTTAAATCAGGATATTTATCTATTATTTAGGAGATTACATTTTTTTTTTTAAACACTGAAGTATTCAGATTTTCTTGACTTAAGTAAAAGCAGTAATACCACAGTGTAAAAATACTCTAAAAAAAAATAAAAACCTGCATTCAAAATGTAGCTTAAGTAAAAGTACAAAAGCATTAGCATCAACATGTAATGAAAGTACAAAAAGTAAAAAGTACTCATTCTCCACAACGGCCCATTGCAAAATCATATATATTATATTAATGGATTAATTACTGATGCATTAATGCGTTCATCATTTTAATGTTGCAGCTGATAAAACAGGAGCTTATTTATACATATACATATATATATATATATATACATGTATATACATGTATATATATATATATATATATATATACACATATATATAAATATATATATATATATAAATGTATATATATACATACATGTATATATATATGTATATATATATATATATACATATATACATATATATATACATATATATACATATATATATATACATACTGCTGGGTAGCTTGTGAATTTGACCAATAAGCTTTAGGGTGGGTAACATTGGAGAGGCCAGCAAGAGTAAGCCAGAGATTTAAAATGACCCAAAACCCAGTCCAGTGATGCCAACTATTTTCTAATGAAAGTAGCTAGCAACACTAGCTCCAACAGTCGCTAAATCCAGCCAAAAAGTCGCCGAGTTTGCAACACTTGACAGCCCAGTTCCCTCCAAGTCACCCGGAAGCTAACTCTCGTAGTGGCCAAACTGGGGAATTACAACTTCCGTGTCAGTCACGTGATGCCGTGGGGCCCAAAATCTAAATTTCCCCATTGACTTACGTTGAGAAAGATACGTCTGTAAATCAGCGGGTAGTTGTTTTTTGAGGTAAATCATCTTCCCACTACGAACACTTAAAATAGCCCTTGTTTAAATCATTAGGTCCTAAAAGTTGTAAAATGTGCTCATAGCCGAATCCAGAGTTATTTTCCCCTCCTCTAGTCATGTGACTGAGCCGGCACAGAGCGGCTGGGAGGCGGGTTTAAGGAAAACACTAGTTCGTTTGCTCTTTGGGTCCCATGGATGCGGAAGTTAGGGGTTATTTTATACTCCAAAGTCGAGCCATTCTGGCTTCATGTGACACTGAGCGACGTTCATACAGATGCAGTCAACAAGAACTTTCTCTCCCAGCCGAAAGCTTTTCCTTCTTCCTTTTCCAGCTTCTTCTTCTTCTTCTGTTTTACCGCGGTTGGCAACTAGGGTTAAGGTGCATTATCGCCACCTATCGTGATGGAGTATAGACCAGTAATATCTATCTCCTAAAAAAAGGAAAAATACACTTCACTGAAAATTACATTCTATTGATCAGCTCCGTTTCTTTCAAATATTGGAATCTAATAATAACTGGACTTTGGCAGTGAAAAATGACACTGATTCATCTACTGGACAGTACTCACATGATCCTGAGGGATGTTTCCCTATTAAGTGCAGTGTTTTATGAAGTCTGGTATGTCCTACTCTCAGCCTTGTTACGATGTTCTCCTCTTTAGTGCTCCGTTTAGCTGTTCTCACTGTGACTACTTCTCGCTGTAATGCATAATGTGTCATCCTGTGTTTCCTGTATCCCAACTGTGTTGCCCCTCCTTAATGGTGCTTCTTTTGATTATTCCTTTGGCTACAGATTTACTGAGGGGACTGTCCATGATGATGCGTCCACAATTGCATTACACGTAATCCCTCTGTGAGCTGGTCTCCACATAAATGTTATCAAAATATCCATATTGCTAAATCTGTACAGTGTTTCATATATTTCATTAACAATATCCTGCCGACTGTATGATGTAAAAGACTGTAATACATTAATGCTGAACAGGAATCTGTACAAAGAATAACCTTTTTCATGTGTTACTCTTCTATCCACTGTAATGCTGTTGCAATTGCCACCATCTCATCTTCTTCAAACAGAAACGTGTAAGTCTGGTACACTGAAAGCAAACCCTGTGTTCCCTGTGTGAGGATCCTTGGATCCATCAATATACACTGGGACAGACTGTATGTTTGATATAATGTTTGTAACCTATCTTCAACCAAAACTGCAACTTTTCCAAAATCGTTATGCACCTTCATTTTTTTCCAGAATATAAAAATCAATTGACACGGAGGGAAACAGCCAGGGTGGTGTTACTGGTGACGGTGCTGTCGGGATAGATCTTTTCAGACTCAATGTCATGTCTCTAGCTCCTCTCTCACTGCTCCGTGCTAAACATTCCCGTCCGGCCCCTTTCTCTCTCCCAACATGGGAGAAGTATCTTTGTAGTTGGATGTCGATCTTCAGACTGCCCTTGAAGATTTGCCCAGTAATGCATCATTAACTGTTTAATGGCATTTCACCCATCTCAACCTGCCCTAGACACTGGAGCAGTTTGCAAAGCACCACAACAAAGTCTCAAACCTTGAGCTTGTACCACCTGCTGAACCATAAGCAATACACCCAAATATCTAACACTGATCTAATCAGCGATACATAAATGTTTTTAATTGCATATCTTCTAGCTCCCCAATCTGATCCTGTTAGACATCTCATTACGTTCAATATATTTTAAACTTGGTGTTTATCTTATGAATATGTTCTTTCCATGTTAGCTTTGCATCCAACCACATGCATCCTCTGCATCGACCAATCGGCTCGCTGCTCCCTCACTGTGAGCAGGACCCAGATACCCTCAAATAAAACCCGTCTGTTTGCTATCCTGGCTCCAAAATGGTGGAACGACCACCCCATTGATGTCAGGTCAGCAGAAAGTCTTCACACCTTCCATCTCAGACTGAAAACCCACCTGTTCCGAAAGTACCTTGGCCAATAATAAAATGTATGAATTAATAAAAAAAAATATATATTATTATTTCAGTATGTAGCACTTATTATATTATAAAAGCTTAATGAAGCTAATGGTTGGGTTTTTATTATTTCGTTTCTGTATGTTGCACTTACTTATTTGAAGCTATTAGTTGTACTTGCAAGATTCTTGCTGTTTGGAGTTTGTATCCTCATGATTGTTTGCACTTGTATGTCGCTTTGGACAAAAGTGTCAGCTAAATGTAGTGTAATGTAATGTAATATTGAAAAGTGCAATTGTTGGCTAGATTGTAGCTGGTCGAACGTCAATATTTCACTGGGCTATGCAATGCAAGTTGAGCTCGTACCAAACTGGTGCACTTGCAGGAGATATTTGCTCAGCATTGGCTCCATCTTGTGGAATAACAGATCTATAAGAATTAATAATAGCATTAATAATAAGATTGTCTTGGGGTTTAAATTAAATTGACAAGCTTGGTTGAAAATACAAAGCATACTATAAACTATATAATTATTTCATTCCATAATAATTACATGTTGTTCCTTCACGTGTATTGCATGTTTTAAATAAAGTTTTCTTCTTTTTTTTTACAAAAAAAAGGGGAGGACGAGAAGAAGGTGGAAGAAGAAGAAAAGATCAGCCATCTTCGTGAGGTCGAAATCTGCAGTGCAGGGGTAATGTTTTTGAGTATTTGTGAACCCTCATGTACTCAGACAGTGATTACTGAACTCGGGCAGCAATCGAAAACTGGAACTCGCCTCGTGACTGTTACAACGGCTTAGCTTTTTACTAGCTCCTGGCTAGCTTGTTGTAGGAGCGCGTCAAAGTTACGTAGCCGCAGGAAAGATGCCTGACAGACAGCCGCCGCATGGCACTAATGTAACAAAGGATTCCTGCGCAAATACTAATGTCTCAGAAGCAAATGCGCATAAATAAATAACGGCAGTTGTTTAAAAAGCAGTCGTAAGGACAAGGAGGAGGTTCTCTGAGGATCACATCCGGCTGGAAGCACGGCGCTCCTCAATCATCTATTGCACTACACTTCACTGTACTCTTCTGTACTGTACTGTAATACAATATACTGTACTGTAATATAATATACTGTACTATAAGCTACTGTACGTCTGTTTGCTTCCCGTGCCGTCAACGTCAACCTGTCGAGATGTAAAGATACAGTAAAGCGTGACGTCACTGTTTTTTCCCCCCTTAGGGATAACTTTATTGCTAACATCCAGAATATACAAACAAGCCAACAGAAAAAAACAAGTCGATGGAATCAAAACCAGGAGAAATAATAAGTGAAATAAAAAATGGGAGACCCAAGAGGAAAATTCTAGAAAAGGATGTGATCATTATTACATACATTTGATATTACAGATATGAATGTTTTTTTGTTTGCAAATAAACATGTTTGAATGGGAAATTTTGTTATTATAATAATAATAATAATAATAATTGAATTGATAGTTTGCATGATAAAGGCAATAGTCTCCAAAAATGTATTGTGGGGCTGCAACTATTGATCAGTTTTTAAATCATTTAATGGACTAAATAATGAATCAAGAAAAGAATCAGCCGATTGAAAATAATAGTTAGTTGCAGATGTTAGTCTCCTAATCCTGACTCATTCTTTACAGGAGTAGCTTTCGATCTCAGCAGAGACATCCGCAACAACTGTGGTCATGAAAAAAAGTTACAGTTAATATGACTTATTGCACCTTTTAAATTATCAAAAGACAGTGCCCCCTTTATTTCTGTTTAATATCCATTCTTAGTCTCAAACCTGATGCAGACAATTTGTCCACACTGAGAAGTTGTAGACCTGCACAGCATGGCAGTGTGTGTTTCGGGGGGGACTTGAGAGTGTTGAGCTATGCATCTATCAGCTGGAAGATAATATACAAACATGGGCTTCATGAAAAGATTTGAATTCTTTTTGTAAAAATACACTTGATAGTATTAAAAAGTTGACATTAGACGTCATGTTGAATCCCTTTGGAGTCGGGATGTTTGAGGTTCTCTGTTCATATTTGAATTCTTCTCATGCTTGACGCATGAAGCCACGAGTTAATGCTACTTGTCAAAATATAAAAATTACAACTTTTTTCTTCTCTTCACTGTATCACTTTCAGATGCCAAGACATTGCTCCGCAGGCGGCTGCAAATCTCGGGACAACCGTGAGACTCGTAACGCTGGTATCACCTTTCACAAGTGAGCATTTTGCACATGTTGTAGAACACCAGGGTGGGATGCCTCTGGGTTTTTAAAAACTTGTTGATTACTGCTGTGTTCACTATTTACAGGGTGGTTACCAGAGCATGTGAGCCCTCTCCATCCCGCTCTCATTTAGCTCCGGCATCTATCACTCACACCATTTTTTAAGAATGCTGTTTAACTTTCTTTTTTTTTTTTGCATGTCTATTGATTGTGTTTAAAGGCGGTATGTGTGCAGAGTTGCAGATAAAGATTAGGATACACTTGTATTATTTGTATTAGTATTATATATACTATTAGTAAAATTAGATTCCAGTGTAGGAATGTTTTTACACTCAATGTGATACAAACATTTCCAATAACTCCAGAGCGTTGTAAAGTCCCAAAGTCAACATTTATTAATAAAAAAATGTATGTAATCATTTCCAAAATGCACAACATGTATTTTAGCTTACAAAGTATTTCTGCTTCAATCCATATTTGTTGGCGTTTAGCCTTTCAAAAACAACATTTTCACTGCGCTCAGAAAACTGTTGGCTCTACTTGCTGCACACTGAGAGAGGCACGCACTGATGAGTTGTATTCATTATGGAAAGTGGATTTAATAAAAAAGACTCATTTAATCTCATGCATCACTTTATTCAAATTAAGATTTTGTTCAAGGAAGGATTCCTTACAATATGTAAGATATACAATATGATAACAGACATTCAATGCTTCATTCAAAAACCTCAATAGAAGCTTTAAATGTAAAAAAAGAAAGGAAAAAAAATGTTTGGTACAGTATAGCCTCAAATAAAATGCAGTGTGGCTTTTTTCTATTTTTGGAGCGAGCAGTGATCGGTTTGAGGAGAGCAGTGCTGAAATAATGAGTCAATAATTCACTCAGTCAGTTCAGCTGATGGACATTTGATCTTGTTGGGAGACATGCAGAACAATGTCTCCTATATCTATATTCTTATTCTTGTTCACTGTAAATGACGTGTTTCATCTTGTACTGAACATTGCAGTTCATATACATACATATACAGTATATATACATATGTTTGACAGCTGTCTTATTGCTCTTTGTAGTTTTTATGATGTTTTGAAATGTTTCCTATTTAACTTGAACGTGTGTATTGAAGTGGAAAAGCGTGATGACAACATGGCAGAGACCCGATGTTGTTACTTTGACCAGCAACACTGATCACATTGTCATGGCCAGATTACCAAAAGGAGCAACTCGGAGGAACCTTTGGATCAGCAACTGCCACCGTGCAGACTCGTGGGACCCTCAGACCGACTTTGTGTACTTCTGCTCCAAACACTTCACCCCGGAGAGCTTTGAACTGACCGGATGCAGGTCTGTAGACACTAAGACACTTCAGTCATGCAGCATTGTCTCCTGCTCGCCGTGTTTGGACAGCAGCCTGAATATGTTGGTTTCTGACCTTTTTACACTCACAGTGGGATCAGAAGACTGAAGGAGGAGGCCTTTCCGACAGTGTTTGATTCTTCCCCAACAACCAAACTCAAAAGACCAGCAACACCACAGACACATGGAGGCCTACCTGTCAGGTAACAGAGCCGATACAGAGTCGCAACGGTCACCTTACCTCACCTTGTTGAATATTGCACCTTACCCCATCTCAGCTCATCTTATGTTTACATCTTGTTAGATATATATTTTGTAAAGTTTATTGCACTATTTGTACATTTTAGAATTTTAGAATTGTTATACTGTTTACTACTGTGTATTGCAACTGCTGCACAACAATTTCCCTCAGGATAAATAAAGTTCTATCTTATCTTATCTTATGAGCAGTGTCTGTGACGGACCATCAGCAGCCCAGGACAGGAAGTGAAAGACTCTGAGCTTGTAAAATGATTGTATGAGTTTATACCTGCAGTTATTACTCTACCTAACAAAGGGTGTGTGTGTGTGTGTGTGTGTGTGTGTGCGTGTGCGTGCGTGTGTGTGTGTGTGAGGGTGTGTGTGAGGGGGTTAGATATAAGGTTAATAAGATTAGATAAAAACTTTTGTTTGTTTCTGGGTAATTTCTTCGGCCAATTTTGGTCTAACATTTACAAACATTTTTAGTTTATAGATCCATTTCTAATAATGCTAGACACTCGTCTAACACTCATACTCCATATGCCCTCAATGCTGTTTTTATTATCCTCTAATATTGCTTTATAGTATTCCTTCTTACATATCCTCATAATATCAACTTATATCAACTTAATTTTATGTTCTACATTTACATTATAAATGAGGCTTAACCCCCCTTACTTGTTTTTTTTAGCAAACTGTCAGCACTGTTGCCATTGTTAGCATTATTCACGCTATTGGCACCATTAGCTGCTAGCCACCAGCTCAGCCATCTTCATGTTGAGAGCTGTGTGCAGGCGATTGCAGCTCCTTACGGTTCGTAGCTGCCGCAGTAGTGGGCCAATCACGTTGCATTACATCGAAGAACGCTTGTGATGATTGGCTGCGAGCAAAACCATACAAATAGTAGTTTGTTTCTAGATCTGGGTACAAAAAGGATCAAATGCAGGTCTGACTGAAGAAGCTTCGATGCTCATTTGCACTGGGTTGTGTCGGTCAATACTTTAAAGATATGGATTATTATATCCAGCCCTACTTACAATACTCTCTCTGACTGCTCGCCAGGGCTGCTAGCTGTTAGCCAAAGGCAGACACGGCTTGTATTTCCTTTTCTTCGCCCTGCGTATTACTCCTGCCCTGCATCCCCTGCACCTCCTCCTAACTTAATATTGGGTTATATTGATGAACTTTATTTGACCAAAATTGAGGAAATTGATTTATTTGTCTCCCACCTCTATGTCTTGCCGTGTGAAGGAAGAACTGACGGAACAAACGGCCTTTGTCACTTTCATCTTTCTTTTTTTTTTCTGTAGGAAGAATGCCCGCTCAGCTGACCAGGAGAACGCTCAGCAGGAGACAGACAGGGGACGAACTTCCGAAGAACCCACAGTTCAGAGGTCAGTGGCAGCAGCTAAGGAGACGAACGGAAACATACCTGAATCTTCTAAAGAGCCACCAGGGGTGGAGCAGCTCTCAACGCAAGAATGTAATCCAGCACCAGTGTCTTGTCCGCACTCCCCGTCACGGTACATGAGGCGTCTGCCCCCTCCTCCAGGCTTCTACCTGCCGAAGGAGCACAGCTATGCTCAGCTCTGCCCCTTGCTGTGGAGGAGACGTTACGACCAGGCCATTGACTGCTTGGAGAAGGCCCTACGACAGTTGCATGCAGCCAGGCGGAGGGAGAACCGCCTGCGTAGCACTGTGCTGAGGCTACGTGATAAACGGCTGAAGCACACGCTACTTGTGTCGCAAGATGGTTGTGAAAACAGGGGGAGCTGGACACCAGGGGGGGAGAAGAGGCGAGGCAAAGGAGGTTCTAACCAGGACGAGAGTGAGCTTGATGGTAAATCTGAGGATACGGGGTTGTTTGAGGACAGGAGTGGGGATCAGATGGAGTTGGGGGATCACTTTTTTCCAGACACTAGCAGCTGGTCCGAGGAGGAGAAGGGATACTGCTTTTACTGTGGAAGAGGGCAGGTGCATGTTGGTGGTCAGGGAGCACGCAGAGTTTCAAAGACTGTGAGAGATGTGCAGCCCACAGTGCACGAGGTCTCTCTGAAGATCCAGAGAAGTGTTGAAACCAGCACTTGTGGCGCAGCTGAAAATGCTAAAGACGTACAAATAGTCAGGCTGGAGAGACCACCGGGGAAAAGTGTAGAAACCAGTGAGTCAAATAGAACAAATTCCCAAGTCCAGCTCCACACTCAAGGTCTTCAACATGTGATCCCTGCCGGGGTGTCTCTTTCTGATATTCATGAGCAGAGTTTGCAGTTTTTCGGCTGTCAGCAGAAACCGCTGCTCTCTGACATGAGTGAAGGGCATACTGAAGCTGTGGGTGAGGATCGTCACCATCATCATCACCATCACCCGCAGCAGAAGCAGCTGTTTTGGATACAGGGCAATGGTGAGGGACAGCTCCTTCTGGTGCCTGTCCATGCTGAAGATAGATTACAGAGCTTTCTCAAGATGGAAGGAGAAACTGATGGAGCACAGACCCTACATACCATGTCCGAACTGGATGGTAAGCGGGACTTGGGACACGCAACCGAGCAGAGCGGAGCGCCGTCCAGAGTTGAAACAGCCCGTGAGCAGCACTCTGTCGTCAGCACAACCCCGGGGGAGATGGGAGAAGATGTGAGGGAGAAACTTAAAGAACATCTGGAGGGATTTCACCTTCAGCTGAGCACTGAGTTTGTAAACTGACAGGATGTTCTGGCTGAACGGAGACATGTCGTTACCTTAATGATTCATTTGGTATTTGGTTCATCTTAGTGGAATATGCTGTGTGTTGTGGAGATCTAAAGTAACAACCCTTTAAAGAAGACTCATCCAGCGCCACAGTCACTTTAGAACAGTGCAAATCAATGTTTTTATGTGCAGAGCCGACCCACAGTGAATGTATCTGCTGCCGACTGTGTGTGCATCACCTGATGTATTTTCTTCCTGTGCCACAGGGATCAATGAGCCACACTGTTACACTGGGTGACAACCATCCATCCATCTTCAACCGCTTATCCGGGGTCGGGTCGCGGTTGGGTGACAACATGAAACGATATGTTTGTAAAGATGTACGTGTTTAGTAGGAGCCAATGGGGTTGGAGTTGAGACAGTAGACACACACACGCACTCTCTTCATGGGATTTGTTGACGAAGAATATACAACTGGTAAAATATCACAGGAATAATTCATAACCGAGATGACAAACATGAAGGTAAATGTGATGCTGAAATACAGGGGGAGTTACATTTTTCGTCGTCGCCTCCTTATTCTCGAACTGTGTTAGGAGTTTATGTATCGTATGTTTGTTTGTGGACATTTCTAACCCGTAAAGCAATAGAAAGTGTTGCATCATACAAACATTGACATCCACCTGAGAAAAATGAAGTGAAGCGGACGTGCGCTCAGTTTTTTTTTCTAGAGCCACAACATTCGTTTCGATGCACTGGAGGGAAACGTTTGCTCATGCAAAATAGTTGCATGTGACCAGGTGCACATAACCTCCATATCCTCTTTACAAAAACAACCTTTGATTATCATTCCCTGACTGGGCTGAGAAGTATGTGTCTTGTTGGAAGATGACAGGAAAGATTGAGGTGTACAATAAAGACACGCCTCCCTTTGCATGGCAACGAAGGGGTTAAAATGGCTGGAGGGAAACGTGTACGCCGTCATGATAGAAAAGTACATTCATATTTTTGTAATCTGATTGACCTGAAATACCTTCTAAATGTCACTCCTGCAGGGAGAAATGTGTTCTACAGTGAAATGGTATATGACACACACACACAGGATGTACACACACCATTAGCAAATGTAAATGGTAGAGAAGGAGAAGTATAAATAAATATGCTTCATAGTGTTTCACGAACATCCCTGTAACGCCTCTTTCTACTCATGTCCTCTGTGATTCTTTAATTCTTTAATTGGTACGATGACTGTATCAACGGCATGCTTACATCCTCCCGCAGATTCTACACACCAACAGTGCTCTCAGCTAGTCTGATTGAAGGTTGTAGACTTCTAAAGATGTGGGTGTTTACCAGGCTGGGAGGGTCAAACAGAGAGATGCATTGTGGGAAATGTAAGCTCCAGGGTTTTTGTAGTTTGTGTGAAACCTTAAATTACTGGAGGACCCCTTTTTGTTGTGAGTGTTTTGTATCCCAGACATAAACAGCGAGTGTGTTCACAAAATGCTCTTTTGGAAATGATGTTTTAGTGACTTGTGGGGAGCACTATATTAATATCAGGGGAACTGAATGTGCGTGTGTGTGTGAGAGACAGTGGTAAAATGAAAGGTTGATGGTCTCATACTGAAACAATTCACTTTGACTGGGTGTGGCATCAACCAGTCAGATACAAGGACATGGGGGGGGGGTTCTGACCATGCCAACAATGTAAATCCTATCATGAGACATACCCTTCACCTTGAGGACACGAGCTGCTCTCCAGTACCGAAGCCCTCTTTTTAGTTCAGGCTGAAGATCGGCTGGAATTCTGTTCATTCTTTTGCAGTTCTTTTTCTCCAGCTAAATTCTTGTGGTTAATTTGAACCAAACTTAAGTTTCCCCCTCACGTCACGTGTACACCCACCCCACTGACATCATAAAACCAGATAGAAAGAATGTGGTCTTGCCTGTTTCCTTCTCCCTCTCTCTCTTCTTTTTCTTTTTTTATCTCAAACTGTCCCAACAACTTCCAAGTCCCACACAAAGTCTGCAGTATCAGAGGTGTATCTGGTGTCACACGGCAGCCGGCAGTGAAGAGGTTAACCCCTGTGACAGTCTGCAGGAAAAGTAGAATACCAGCCTCAACATGCAGGCAGTTATTGCACAAAAAAACAACAGCGTCCAACTTTGACTAAAGCTTTCCAGATGTGGAATGAGTGTCTGCTGAATGTGAGCTTCGCCTCAGAATATCCATTCACACCACTTAATACAGAGTTATACTTTCACAAGTAGTGTGCACACCTCCAAACACACACATACATGTACAGTGTAGGCTACCATGATCTCATGTATGCTCCTTCTTCCTGGCTTTTCTCTCCTGCTGAGGGAGGATCCAGGAAGGCTGCCAGTTAGTGACTGTCAGTAACCACTGACACACACATACACACACACACAAAGACACACGGACAGACAGGCAGGCAGACATACAGCAGGGAAAAAAGCGCAGTGAAACTTACAGTCGACATGTCTCAGGTAAGAAATAAATACCATTCTATTTGTTAGTGACAAATAAAACCTGAGCACAGCTCGACACACTTTGGTAATGTTAACTTTTTTTTTTCCTATTACTTTACATTTTAGTTTTGTCACTTGTTTGCTGTTGAGTTTCTTCGCTGGGACAAGACACAAATAAAGTTGCATATGGAATTTTTCGAAAGCGAGCGGAACCATTACAGACGAGGTTTCGCACTGACGCCCCGGGGCCGAGGGGAGTTCTCCCCGGACAGAAAAGAGCCATATTCGGCCGCCGTGTCGGCTCGGCGGCCCCTCCCTGAGAACAGGCGCTAACGTTATTGTAGCGCGCGCGCGCACTGCCGGCGGCTCAGCGTCCAGTTATGACAATGTGTCGCTTTACCACGGACAGCTCGGATATTCATCCACCTGTACGACGTGGCTTCCTCTTTAATATAGGACCTTTGTCATTGTGCTCCATGTTCTTTCACTAATAATGAGAAGTTAATAAACTATCATGTTCATCATGTTCATGACTCCACACACCACCGCCGTGGCATCGTGTCACTTTAAGTAACGTTTAAAAAAAAAGAAAAACCTTTCTCTCAGCTCACTGTGGATGTAGAGTTTCAGATCAACTGTGAGCTGCAAAGAAATGTGGGGATTTTTTGGGTGTGGTAATGGGCAGTGGAACAGGGAGTCTGTCTTTAATTGTTCTCATTGAAAGTAAATCACCGAAGACTTGCACACTACTGAACTTTCCAATAAAAGTAAAAAAAAAAAAAAAAACAAAGTGGCTATTTTTGAGGGGGAAAAAAAAACAATTTTCTGGTAAAAGTCTCCTACATGTACTTCAGAGACTCATTCATGATCCTTGTGCAATCCTTGGTGGCTCTGGGGTGAGGATAGTGTCTGTCTGTGGGAGAGTTCCTGTGGAGGTGCAGTGGGCTTGCAGCAGCTTGTGCAATATCAGTCACTAAGGGTGTGGTTTTTGACGAAGCTGTCGGCCCACATGCACTGAATAACTGTAGCAAGACAAACATCTTTTAATACTGTTCTAAGCCACATTTACATCCACGCTGTGTAATGTAATGTGGAAGACATTGCTCACCGCGAAGTGCACTCGCAGGGAGTTCTCACCGACTCTGCAGTTCCACACAGCTTTTAGCTCATAGTCCTGGTTTTAGAGCACATCGAAAGTTTGATTCCGTCTCCTAGGCCGTGTCCGCGTTGATAAGCAGCAGGCGGACACATTCAATGACTATCTGTTGAACATAGTGGAGAGTTTGGCAGCTGAAGAGAGCAATATTTCCCTCAGGAGTTGGTGGAGACCAAACAAAGAGCTAAACGAGAGAGGTTATGTACTTGACTTCATCCGGTGGACACAAACACAAAGACTCCTCATGACTCATGTCGCTCTGTGTCTGCCGGACGTGGAAATATTGAGACGCGAAGGTCCATTTTGTTGAGGAAGGTCATGTGACACAATTGAAACATATCGGATGCTAAATGAAGCTTGTGGTAGATTGTTTTGTCCACTCTGTTAAAACAACTTTAGAAACTTAGAAACATCAGTTTTTACAGGCCATAAAAAGATAGAGAAGTGGCTAACTGCACAAACTTAGTCAGATCACATGGTTGAGGGCGGATCATATTCATGGCCATATTCAAATGGGTATGGTACAGCTCTGTCCTCAGGATGAAAACCAGTCCGTCACCCACTATGTTGAGCAGCTCGTCTCTAACTGTGTCCGTCTGCTGCTGAGCAGGTAGTGCACAGTGGCTTTTTACAGCCTTTTCCTCAGAGAAACGGCTGCAGCTGAAAACAACAGAATGAGAGCAGTGAGCGTGAACCAGAACAGTGAAGTTGCACCCGGACAGATTATTAATGATCTGACTCACTATAAAGCTCCTTAAAGCCGAGAAGAGCTGCACATTCAGCTGATCGTTCACCTAATCACCACGAGCGACACCTTCCACATCGTCGTTTTCACATTATCATTTGATGCAGAGTGATAAGAAAAATAAGGATTATAGCTGCTTTAACCAAGTCGTTTTTAGTTACCTACACTTATCCAAGCCTCAGTGCTTGAATAGGCAATTTATTTTTGGAAGCATTTTTTGTTCTATTTCTTGAAATGCTCTTTACAGCCTGACAGCAATCAAATGCAATGACACAAAGGGTCTGGTGTAGAAGACCTGTAATTGGTCCATCTGAAATGATTGGACGGCTACCTACCTACACACGTACCTGCGTGCACTCATTGAGGTAGTTGGACGGGGTTAGTGACTCGTCCTCCAGTAGTAACGCTCCCTGGTGACTCGTCCTCCAGCAGTAACGCTCCCTGGT
>CALSBV010010471.1:197485-209686 GCA_943590825.1 Bovichtus diacanthus
GTGACTCGTCCTCCAGCAGTAACGCTCCCTGGTGACTCGTCCTCAAGAGCAAAGCTCTAGGGCAAATGCTGGTATAGAGCTATGCCCCCTATCACAAAATGGTATTAGAACTAGGTATGACCTTCCTTTTTCTTTTTTCTTCTCCCCAGTATTCAGACCTGGAGAAGGCCATCAACACGCTGGTCACACAGTTCCACAGTGCCTCAGCTGACAATGGTCCAACGCTGAAAACTGATGAATTCAAAGGTCTTTTGTCCTCCCAGATGCCTAACATGGTCAAGGTAAATCTGCTCCATGTGGCCTGCTTCTGACTACACAAAAACATGCTCAGCAGCAGAGTTGCACAGGCCTCAGGCACACACCAGTTTACACACACATATACGACTTATAGGTTACATAGGTTCAGATGACTTTCTGGTAAAAAATCCATCACCTAAGCTATGACTTAACTGTTCTATTGTTATGCCACTGAAAACATTTTGTTTGAATTTCAACATCTGTTTAGACTTGAAAGATAGCTTTAACATATGTGGCTTGTATAGACATGTATTTATTTATTTTATCAACCCTTATTTATTCAATGGGAGTTTCGCTGAGAGCAAGCACTGCATTTCACGTTCCCCCATCCAGATATAGTATCTTGCCGGTCACACGCTCGCTTCTTTAACTTTTGGCCACCACTGCCCCGAATGTATGGCTTATGTACATTGACCGCAAGTGAAACAACTAAAGGCACTAGCAACAATCACAAGCTGTGTATTCACACACACTACTGCATATGAGGGGTCACAGAAGTAGATTATGTTGTCTATGGATGTTTAGATTTTTTTCTCCTACCATGAAACTGGGTCACTATTGAATCCATGGTAACCACAGTGAATGTAAAACGACCACAGCGAAAGATGTACAACTTTTCAGAGCCGCACTTCAAGCCTACAGGCGAGTGTTTTAATATTCAAAAGTGGAGCGTTTCTTTAAAGGGTAGGTTTTCCCAGTGGCTGAGGGAGCCCACTACAACCCTGGTAAAATCCCTTAAGCCTGACATTTTTTGGAGTTGAGACTGCAATCCTTAATTGCACATTGCTGTCTTAACTAGTCATTTCTAAAGAGGTGTGGTCTACACATGGTGGTTATTTTCTTCTTTGACTCAGCATATTTTAAATGTAAGATTTTCTGGAAAAAACCCTTAACATTGAGTCAATGAGGAGATTTGATAGTATTCACCAGAATAAAAAAATTTCGGAAATGTGGAAAAGGCTTTAGATCATCATGCAAGGAGAGAAAATGCCATGTTTCTGTTGTCTTTAGTCTGGGTGGGGTTAGTCCGGGGACAATCCTGGCTCCTGTTTCGTTTTCCTCATCCTACTTCTCCCTGTAAAACAGTGTGGCACAATGGAGGATGTCCTGCGGAAGATGGGTGTAGGTGACGGTGAGGGCATCTCTTTCAAGCATTTCTGGAACTTAATCCAGTCAATAGCCACCACCCAGCACGGTGTCCTCGACGGCCAGAAGGGCTCCTCATGCAGCTGCATCCTCCTGTGAAGAGCAAGCTGTCAGCTCTGAGTTCCACCAGTTTAACTAACAGAGTAACAATATGCACATCACTCTCCTAATCAGGTGTCAGACAGAATACAAAGGTACAAAGTCTAGTCTGCACAAAGCAAGTTGTTCCCCAACATTTCTGACTAAAACATTAACGTTTTGAAATGCTTTTCTGACAGGTTTCCACATCACACTGCCAGTATACTGCCCAGCATCCTCTGCACCATTTCAAGTTCACATTCAGTCTCATTTGCATTTTAAATTCTCACATCATTCAAGTCCGCACGTTGTTCTATTTTTACACTACAATTTTGAAGTATCTGACAAAAAAACTTAGTACCAGATAACATTTATTCGCAATGCGACCATGTTATGAGCCACACAAGGTTCGCTGTCCTTCTCTGTTGCATTAGTTGAAGATATAAAAAGGTGTCTTTGAAAGAAGCGCTCTGTCATCTTCATCCTTTTGACTGGGGAGAATCAGAACAGCTATTCACACCTATCGAACCTTCAGACACTATCAGACGATCCAACAAGCGGAGGCCCTGACACTCATTTTGAAAGTAACTGGTGCAATAGGAGCTGGGCATTATCACAGCCAGTCGTTAACGTTGTCACTTCCCCTCATTTGCTCCAATTTCCTCCCCCCCATGTGTAATAGTGATTCATGGTGCCTTCAAGTGGCTTGTGTTTACTTTGCTGACAATAGGAGGATGAACGACCGTCTGTTATGGTGGTGTAAATGGTGTTCTCCATCAGATGGAAGCATGACCTCGAAATGGAGAAGATGCAACACCATTCACCATAAAAAAATGTAAAAAAAGTTTAAAAAAGGAACAAGAACAGGGTCATCTCACTCGTTAACCACATAAAGGCGAGCATATCGCTTCTATACAGGTACAGTGTAGTCAACTTCACAATGTCAAAACTGCTAACTCACGAGTACCATTTGAAGGCACATCATTATGAGAGCATCATCAAACACAGTTGATCTTTAGAAACATTGAGAAGAACAAGTTTAACTTTCAGAAGCTTTGGAACATTTAGAAGTGCTCTCTTCCTTTGTGCGGAACTGACTCCCATCCACATCATTGGTTCTTGTGTTAGCTATAGTTTGTTACACAGTCATTGTCAAGTGTTGAACCTTGTCTTTAAATGTAATGTACTCGTCATCTCAATTTGACCTGTGTCAGTAGCAGAATACTAAAGCGTGCTCTGTATTACTTCTAAATGTCAGTATGTTTGATTTTGCAGCCATCTGGTGAACACTAATTGTGTGCTTTAAAGTCCCTTTGTAAGTTTCTACCAGTAATGCTTTACCCTCTGCAAGCCTGCATTTTCTATGTATTTATATTTTGTAATTCTCTGTATTCTGACCTGTGTGACACCATAAGAAAAAGGATGTAATAAACATAGAAAGAAACCACCAACACCGCCATTTCTTATTGTTTAATGGTTTATTGCTTTAATGACACACACAAAAAAAATCACCTCACACTATTTAAGTTGATTGATCATTAAGTTTATATGAAAATGTGAAATATCTGCTGTAACAGCTATGTTTAAACGCTTTAATTTAGTACATTATCAGGATCATTCCCACTTTTCTAGCAACAATCAAACGTGTAGCCGTGCCAGCAAGCTGAAGCCATAAAAGTAGACTATGTGGCACTTCATTGAAATACCATATCAGCAGCCTGCAGAACACAACATCTGTGTCAGACCTGTGCACCTAGAAGAATACCAGAGCCAACTACGCTACAGAAACACAATGACATGAACTGTGGCAGGATTATGGATTTAAATTCTCATGTGAAGACGTAGTACATCCTCTCTTTAATGTCTTTCCCTCAGTGTACCCCGAAGAATTCGGGATAAGATGAGAACACATACTTGTTCATGACATTACAGGTCATTTAGCAGAGCTCTTATTGACAGCAACTCAGTGAACTAACTACAGGGACAGTCCCTCTGGAAGAACTCAGGGTTAAGTGTCTTGCTCAGGAGCTCAGTGGTGGCAGCCTGGTGTTGAACTCACAACCTTTTGGTGTTCTATTTGAATGCCTGAGCACTAGACCACTAGACTAGCGCCACCATGATTGTCCTTGTGCTCCTCACCGGACCTTGGCCCATCCCAGAGATGTCCAGCTCTGTTTGCTCATTATGGTCATCATCTGCTTCAATCAGATGTACCAAACCACGTCTGTCTGCTCAGAGGAGCCATTTCATAGTTGTCAACAGTGCAGCCATAGAATCCTCTCCACAGTGGCCAGGCCAGGGTTGGTCCGTCACCATGGGGTGGTCAACAGCCTATGACACTCATGATGAAAAGCGAGAAGGTTCTGAAGTCACACACTGATGCTGAAAACACGGCGGCCATGAAGTAACGACCCCACCTCTCACAGTTGTGGTGACACTGCCGGAACTGGAAAGTGTGGCGACAGAAGTCGGTGAACTTGGATGCTGTGAGACCCCGTCTCAGCTCCTGCAGGGAGGACCCATCCTGCTGGTCATTGAAATTCCGACAGAAATACTCAATTTCAGCTTGATTCTCGGTGCTCATGAACTTGCCCACCAGAATTGCTCTTTGACTTTTCACGTGTACCTTGTAAATGCATTCATTGAGGATGTAGTAAAGGTCTGATGCAATAATTTAGTATTGTAGTGTATCTCCACAAGTAGATCCTGAATGTTGTTGATATGCTTGAAGACAATCTTGTCTTCTTCTTGTCCTGGCTCTATAAACTGTGTGGTTTCTTTTGTCGTGATGTTGTGATGATGATGAAGGAATCTCTGCTGACACCGGCTCCGTTGTATATAAAAAGTTTATTACAAGTAGCACAGCATCAAACACCAAAAACAGGCGATGTGAGGATCCCAAGCCAAAATGAATCCTCCCTTTACATCACTCTGTCCCTGTTATTTATAGGGCACAGAGACCACCTCACCCCCTAGCAGGTTATCTGAGGTCAATGTATGGATGACCAACTATGGGCAAACCCACATGTTATTGGGTAAACACAGATGTCCTACTCTCTATTGTGTAGTGAAGAGGCTCCTTCCAACATTCCTCAGGATCCCTTATCTAGGAATGTACCCCTCCAGGATAAAGAGAATAAACATGTGTATACCTGTGTATTGCCAGGTTATACACCACAACTGCTTTCAGGAGTCTTTTGCCCGGGACATAATCAGGTGCACGCCTTCTTTCATTCTGCTCAAAGAACAAGCTCCAAGTAAGCCCCTCCAGGAAGTCAATAGAAGGGTACTTTTTGCACAGCTCCATTGGAACAAATATTTGAGGGTGGCTTGGCCACTCCCAACGCCTCGAGATACAAAACCTTTCATCAGAAAGCACAGCCGGTAAGCAGGTCACGTTCAGCAATGACTCCTGCACTGTGGTCCTGGGACCTCCAGACTCCGTCAGTCCTAGTCATTACCTCTCCGTCAGACCTAACAGACAGGAAGGAGTTGTGTAGGTGTAGCTTTGTTTCCTCACCGAGAGACCGGAGAGCATGTAGCAGCTACGTGAAGGGCAGGTCATTTCCAAGGTTGCAGCCGATGAGGCTGATGGTGCCAAGAGGACCAAAGATGCTTTCTCTCTTCTTTAAGGCTGACACAAATCTGGCAAGTTCCTCTGGGCCATAACCAGCTAGCTGGACTGTTCCATAGGTACCATTGCTGCCATGACATGGTTGCTGTATGACATCAGGAATTCTAGTAGAAATTAAATGGCTTCCCCTGAGAATATGTAGCGCCCCCTTCTGGTACCTCAGCAAAGTTGATACAGTGAGATGCCTCTCAAAGAGGTGAGTGGCTGCCTCGATCACCACAGGGTCCTCTTCCATCATAATTATAGTCTGAGGGCTGCCTTTAGTGTCACCTCCTTCTCTCAGGGTCATGTGTTGTTGGGTTAATATCATTTCTGTCTGAAATGTGTCATTAGGGCTGAATCTAAATCGGTCTGCCTGAGTCAAATAATCTGCGATGGCCTCCTTAATGAGACAAGTCCCACTCACACAAGCAGGTGCTGATAAATGGAACACAGTACATGAAAAACAGGACTCCGGCTACCAGTGAGTCTCGGACACTGTGTCTTTAACATGGACAAAATCAGAGATTCTGTAAACCACAAATCTACTCTGGTGTTGACTGCACTCAGTAGTTTGGACTTGGTGTCTCTGTGAGGATCAGCTGTCCACTTCCCAGCGTCTCCAGGATCAGGCTGTGGCGGGTCACGCCTTGGTGGAATCCTCTGAACACACGCCCTGGAAATAGATAAGTGATGGGTGAATAATGAGCCAGTGGATCAAATACTCACACAGCCTGAATACAGCATAGGAGGCGTGTGGGAAGGAAATATATAAAAAATTAAACTCAACGGGGATTTAAAAAATTCTTAGAATTTATCTACATATAAAACATAGCCTCCAGACTCCAGTGACAGAAACAGTCATTTTACCTCGCTGATCGTTGTAAAACACACTTCCTTCAAACTCGAACAGAGACAAATTAAAAGTCATCCAAACTGTCTTTGTTAGTCTTTCCACTGTTCAAACAATGACCAACTCTGAGTTTGGGAGTTTGAAAGAGAGAAGGAAAAGTAACAGATATTAAAAAAAGAAAGGAGCAGGGACGTGCGCAGACATTTTAAAGGGGACCTGCATGCTGTGAAATATGGACATATAGATTACCACAAATCAATTAAAAAGATTAATGGAAAAAAAAACTGCACACTGTTAATGTAAGTTAACACAAAACGTCCAAAGTAAACCGGGTTGATTAAATATGAATTCAAAGCATTTATTTATGCCTTATTCTACAACTACTAGGCCTTTAACTAACCTCCCAAGTTCTGCTTATTGATAGTAAGTAAGGAAGTCGTTGTACATGAATTACGATCTTATTATGCTTTGCTCGGTATGGGCCTTATAAGATAGTAGTACCAGAATAGTCATTCTCCCTTATTAAAACTTAATAATAATATTAATAATAATGAATAAATATGGTCTATTCTTTTGTAACGAAACACAAAACTACGAGTGTTAATGGTCCAAATAACTCTGAATGACTCATTCTGACTGACACTCAGACAGGGCCTTGATGTGTGCCTTATCGAAGATGTAGCATCCCTGTAACTCTGATGGGGACTGATAGAAAAGTCCCCATCTTTTTTTAAATTTAGCGTTGACCGTTTTGCAGTATCAAAAGCATTCATGCGACGTTACATGTTGCTGCGCTTTTAAAGTGTCAGGTATATCACACAAAAGCAGCAGTCTATTGCATCATGTGGTCTCTCCCCGGTCCCCGGATTACAGCCCAATGCAGTCCTCCCAACGCTCCGATCTGTAGAAGAGAAGCTATTGTCCGACGCTCCTTCCACTGCTTTTTCAGGCAAAACAAATGCTGCTGTCTGACGACCGATCATCAGTACTGCCCCACTTTGTTCCACTGATGCATTGTTGGTCCAAACAGACCAGTGTTTTGTGTTTATGGAATTACCTTTTCTAAATGGGACTCATTTGGTTTCCCTAAGAGGCTTTCACTAAATGCCACATACAGCGAGAGACATTAAAACAGCAGTCTAATTTTTAAAAACTAAAGCTTTATTTAAAAAAGTGTCCTTCAGTCCTGCTGCCAAAGACAGCCGAACGATACTAACACAACATCCGCAGGGGGCCAACATGGTGTCACAAGATCACCGTGAACGTCTTCAGTGTAAAACATGTAGATTAGCGGGCTTCCTTTCCGTTTTGACTGACTCGTCGTCGTCCACGGTTTGACTGATTATGTAGCTTAAAGAAAGTGTTTCAAGGGAAGGTGTGTCACTGAATATTAAAATTCCAGATTCAGCTCCAACGTGCAGCAACAGCATACACTGGGTTAACTGTTTACTGGGTGCATTTGTACACAAGCTACATGCGGGTAGAAATCGGACGCAGGACTTTTTGATCGTCTCAGTTTGCACATGTTTACTTCAGAAACCCTATAAGAGTGTTAAGGCAACACTGTAGGAAGCTCCTAATAGTATCTGATATGAGTCCAGCACCAGAGCTGCTGCTTCCTTCCTGTATCTCTTTCAGGAAACGCTTTATGAGATGAAGGAAATTCTTATGCAGGGCTGGATTCAACCAAGAGGGCACTGGAGCAGCAACAACAACCCCCCCCCACACACACACACACACACACACAACGTTAATGCCACTCCTCAATGCAGAGGAGGAATTGTAATCAATTGTAAACTCGTATCTCATGTCAAATATTCATGGGCAAACTTTATCACCTTCACACAGTCCCTGTAAATTGTTGTGCAACAGTTGCAATACACAGTAGGAGACGCTATAAGATTCTAAAATGTACAAATAGTGCAACATGTTTTATACAAATATATGTATATATATATATATATATATATATGTAGACACATTAGCTGAGATTAGCTGGCAAGTTATTAAGATCTGTTTCTGAAGCATTTTTCAGAATAAAATCCTAAAGACATGTTAGTAAAAATTTACTTTGAATTTCACTTATTTGCTTTGAACAGTCTTTCTCAGCCGTAGTGTAATGAGTTAATGTTATATTCTCCGGTCACCGGTTTGAACTTTTGTATTCGATAAATAAGAAAAGAACAACAAACAAACAAAAAACAGCCCTTCAAACATCATAATTGTTATTTATTATTATATATTTATATATATTTATATATTATTATTAGGCACATAGTCTTACAATGTCGGGGGTGCAGTACTAAACAAATGTAGGAATATGTACCATGATAATGTCAGGATCAATTAAATTAACACACACACACACACACACTCATTTAGCAGTTGTTGCACTCTCTAAATGCTTGCAGTCTGACAAAGATCGACCAGTCGCCCCAACTTCATACTTTATTGGAATCCCTGCCGCCTTCAGAGCTTCATAACATCACCAACAGGTTTTGTTTTTTTCTCGTACAGCCACCCTGAAGCCGATGACAGACGGCGACGTACTCGTCTCGTGATGTGCTCACTGCTCAACATCAACCTGTGCGCTAGCAGCTTCATGTTTGATGCTGGGAGGTCGATCAGCCTGTTACCACATGGCTGTTTCCAGGTCACTGCTAATCCTCTCCAATCTCCTTTTCTCCTCGTTAGCCATCTTACCCAGTCCTTTCCCTGCCGCGCTCACAATGAGGCCTGTCTGTGAGTAATTCCTTCGAAGTCTAATTTTATAATTTTACACGCCATGGTTTGAACCTAAACTTTTTTTTCCCTGGAATTCCTGCCGAATTGTAATCTGTAATGATGTGACACGACAGTTCAACATTTTGATCAACCAAGGAACCCGAAGTGGAAGCTGGACGGAGACTTGGATGGAGGCAGCTTTTGAGAACAGCCAAGAATGGACCGTCTCAGCGAGCAAAATCCTCAGTGTGCAGCAGAAAGTCCTGCAGCTCTCTTTCCATGTGAAGGTGTCCGAGCAGATGACATAACCTGGTGGGAGACAGACATCCGAACATTCTTCAGCACAATATTATAAGACGGAAATCAAGTAAAACAACAGGTACGTAAAAAGATGTGCAACTACACTGCTCTGTGCAATATTTCTTAATTATACTTATCTATTGTTATTTTTTATTGTTGCTATTGTTATTTTTTGTATTACTGTGTGCATTTGCCCTTTATTTAATTCTCCCTTAATTTTAGTGTCCACATTCTTATTACCTTTCTGCTGTGACTATGTAAATTTCCCCGCTGTGGGACTAATAAAGGATTTCTGATTCTGAAGATGTTGGTTTGAACCTTTCGCTCTTTAAAAACACTTTCCTTGCTGTATGATACTCTTACGTATATTGTAAAAAAAAAAAAACCTCTGTGCAGCAATTTCTAGTGAGCGAAAAATGCTAATCTTTTAGATGTGTTGTTCAGGTGACAGAGGACGTGTTTTGAAAACTATTGTGATCTGTGGGTTTGTGTCCAGTCAAAATGAATTTGTAATAAGGACCATTGTTGAAGAGCCACAATGGAGAACAAACCTGCAGATATATTTGTAGATCACGCAGGTTTTATTATGCATTGCTGATGTATGCACTGCTTCTCAAAGGACAACTCCTGGAACTTTGCATTGCATCTCCAATATGTATATACATATATACATATTACAGACATACTACCGAATGGTCCGAATCTGTGGAGCAAGCTGAGATATTGAGGGACTGGGAGACTTCTGGTCCCAAGTTTGGATTAAGCTCCAAAACCACATACACCCATAATGCAGTTGGATAGCATCTTTCTGTCATGGTGCGGTGAATACAGGGAACAGGGATTGGACCAAACCGCAGTCAAAGCAGGTCGACAGGATCTGAGGGCTGTACCACGAAGCAAGATTAGTTGGTGAGGTATGTTGAGTCACAAAGCTGGCATCTCCTTCGGATCAGTCTCTGAGCTATACAGATTCTCAGCTGAGGGAATATGTTTTACATGCAAACTTTGTTGAGCCATAATGCACCGGAGGTGCATTTTAGGGTTTTTTGGGCCACGGGAACCAACGTGCAATCAGTGGGTGACGCTAGATCTGAGTAAGAAAACATCAAATATCACAATATTTTCGGACCAAATACCTCGTAATCGCGACAACATCGTAGGGTTGACCATTGATGCTTTCGCAAAAATATTTTCACAATGATACTTTTGATAAATAATCATCAATAATGTGGATATGGAATAGTTGACTATTCGTGGTTTAGCCCTAGCGCGCACACGCACACACACACACACACACACACACACCGTCTGGATGCAGACTCGTCAGCGTTCCGCAGGGCCGTAGTCAGGGTTTAGAAATGAAGGAGGTCAAACATTTTTTTCTTTTACTTACTGTATTTCTGGACAAGCAAAATAAAAATGTTAAAAAAATGTTTAACTTTATTTTAGAATAAAGTCATAATATATACATGTCCTATAGTCTGCTGTGCATGACCTTACTGCTTTGCTGATATGGTATAATCCCCTTTAGACCATCTGACAGACACAGAACTGTTTGGGACTCTCTGGACGAGATACAGTTTGGGGGGGGGCTGAAACTAACCGAAGCTGAAACTAACCGAAACACTTAAGAGATCAACAATAAATCTTGTTGTTATTGTGTCTTACCGTCCATGCAGAGTTTACCTGAAGGGCCTCCTGTGGTGGAGAGCAGGCACTTCCACACTGTGTCACATGGGGGCCAGATTAGATCCTGTGAAAACACCTGGGGGCCAGCTGCTTCTTGCATCATATGGGGTCATTGGGATTTTATTTTCAGTGGTATTATACAAAGTCATTGCGCCAGAGATCTGCTGAAGGTCTGTGTGGAGATGGTGGCAGATGCTGAGGGAGCAGCTTTGCACCTGATGGGCCGCCATGTCAGGATGCACGGACACAGTGTGTGGACATACAGAGGAGGGGGGGCTGTGCTTGTTATGCTCGGGCTGCTGTCTGCACGGCTGTAATGCGCGTGGCCGCCCTGTAGGTGGAGGCAGCTGGAGTCTGCCGCCCTTCAGATGGGAGGAGGCTCCGGGGCTCTGTTGTTATAGTAAAGGCTCCACCGGTCAGCGGTTTCCTCCCCCGGGTTCACGGTTTCTTCTGGCCACTTTTCACCGGTGCAGAGACAGGTAGGCAGGAGGGTGCGGGGGGTTCACTTGTTCTTTTTCCTGGAGAGCATCGAGAGAAGACCGGAGAGGAAAGCAGCCTCAGACATGTAAGATCGCATTCTTCTACATCAGTAGGACGAGGGCTGTTTTGTCTCTTAAAGACTGACGCAAATGACGGCTCGTTGAGCTGCACGGCGCCCTGTTGCACGCGGAGGACAGATGACTCCAGCGCAAAGCAACAGGTAACTTCCAGCGCGTAAAACGTCGCCACGATGCACGTGATTGTGTTGCAACAGTGTTGGTGTTAGCAGCAGGCTGTGGGGCTCGACTTCGGCTACCACGTGTTTAGTTCACAGATAACTGTTGACTGCCCAGAGGACTCTCAGCTTAATGTGTGCGCGCACATTGTGGTCTGTGCCTGCACACAGGACTGAGCTACAGCTAAAGCTAAAATGAACACACACACACACACACACACAGTTGATGCAGTTCACTGCAGGACTGCAGTGAACTAGGCTGTTACTTGGTGCCTGCAAGTCAGCTGTAAGTCTGTCTGCACATGAGTGACATGCACGTGCTGTTGATATTTTGGCATGGACATGGCCAGCTGGGACACATACAGGTGACATGTCATCTGATGGCACACCGTTAATCCACTCTGAATCTTCCCATCCCTCCAGCACAAATTGGCACAGTGGCAGGATAGCTTGTATTAAATGGGCCTTTAGAATTTAAAAAAAAAAAAAACATTAGGAATGTTGTAAATAACTACACTAATTTACCACTCATTTGTGCGTGCGTGCCGTGCGTGCGTGAAGAAACAACACTTTCTTATTCCGTACAGTGTCGAGAACACGTAGAGCTGATCGAAAAACTGATGTACTTTAAGCGAACAGCTGGAGATTGGATGTCTTTGTGGTGAATAGCACACTTTTTCCTAATTTGATCAGCATGAATAACATCTCAGAATGTAAGCAGCACAAGCTCTGAACAGGAAGGTCAGTATATGGGTGCACAAACGCTGTCTTAAAAAAAAAAAAAAA